>PVLD010008665.1:0-82349 GCA_004027595.1 Dinomys branickii
TCATACAATCTCCTTGACTAAGGAAAACCTGAACCAGGTTTTTCCTCATCACTTGGAAATTCATGCAAAGCTATAAGCCAGTAGGAATGCCTAGCATTTACCTTGTTTGTTTCTGAGATCTTGGGATCACTGTCCTTTCCTAGATGGTGGCCAAAGTCTTGAAAAATATTTTCATATATTTATTTTCCTTCTTATTGTTATTTTAGATGGTAGGGTAAATACAGTCCCAGTTACTGTATTGTTGGAAGAATCTTTTTTTTTTTTTTGTCTTTTTGAGACAGGGTCTTGCTATGCAGTGCAGGCTGGTCTCGAGCTCATAGCAGTTCTCCTTCATCAGCCTCCCGCGTGCTGGGATGATAGGTGTGTGCCACCTGCCTGGATTGCTTTTCTTTAGTCCTCACATATTTTCAACTTTGGCTAGCAGGGAACTATTTTAATTGGTCTTTGTCCTTTTGACCTAGTTGCAGCAATCTGTTATTTAGAGTTATCTATTTCTCTAAAGGGATGATTCTTTTTGTGGAAAGTTTTTTTTAAAAAATCAATAAAATTAGGTCTGGGGGTATAGCTCAGTGGCACAGCGCCCACCTGGCAAGCATGAGGTCCTGAATTTGATTTCCGGTACCAAATAAAATAAAATTGAAAATTTGATCATTTTAAAAGTCAGCATGTATTTTAGAACAGACTGATCTTTGGTGTGGTCTGTGATCACGCAGTCCTTGCTCTGTCAAAGTAAGAACAGAATAGTGTTTCTTATTAATAGATGTCTATTTGATGTAAAGAAAAAGTTTCACTTTAAAATTTTGTGTCTCTTATGGTTTTGAAATTTTTTTAGTAAAATGATGTTGATGTCTATAACTTCCAAAATTTTTAATAAGTTTCTTTTATTCAGTGAATAATATGTAAGGGGGCTGGGCGTGGTGGCGGACGCCTATAATCCCCTCACTCGGGAGGCTGAGGCAGGAGGATTGCTTCAAGGTTGAGACCAGCCTGGGCTACAAAGTGAGTTCAAGGCCAGATTGAACTGTATAGCAAGACCTTGTCTCCAAAAGACAAAACAAAACAAAAAATATGTAGGGATATGATAAAAGTCTATGGCTTTTGAGGAAAAGGGAGAAAAAAGAATAAGATATCAGGAAACTGTATATATAAGATAGTAAGTGAGGAGGATCTTGGTGCATATAATTATTAGGACATGTAAAGACTAAATCAAGGTACTTAGAATAGAAAAAAGGACATGGGCTCTGGAACAAGTGCCTTGAGACTTCTGAGGAGTAGAGTCCAACCATATGTTCGTACCCATCCTCCAAAACATCTTTGAAAAGCCAATTGCTTTATTTGTCATGACAGTTTACTGTAGAGTTGCATTGAAGTTGGATAATAATGTTCTGTAATATGCTCCATGCATACTGTTACATTTTTCCTCCAGCCTCTTCTGACTTCAGTGGAAGGGTTGTGAACGGTATTTGATCAAAATGTCTGTTTCTTTGGTAAATGGCTGACCTCTCCTTCTGTACAGCTGGTATAAATAAAATACAATACTGTTTGAGTGTACAGATATTTTAATGAAAGAAAATTTCTGGATCTTTGATTTTACCTGGTAGTAGAAATATAGAATGTAGATAACACTATCTTGCCATCTGTGTTTTAGAATGTTTATTCTTAAATTCTTAAATGCAGTTTGTTTTTTGTAGAAAAATTAAACTCCCCTAAGAAAGTTGTTATGTCGCCGTGGAAACTTCCTCCATCATCACCAAAAAGTAGTGGGCAGAAGAGAGCACTTCCCCCTAAAACGCTGGCAAATTACTTTAAAGTATCGTCTAAACCCAAAAACAATGAGGAAATAGAAGCACTTTTCAGAAATGATAACGGTAAAGCATTAAATTGACAAAATAAATTTGACCTTTTTAAACACTCTTCACCTTTGTAAATAAAAGTATGGCACTCTCTTCGGCAGCACATGTACTAACATTGGAACCATCCGGAGAAGATTAGCATGGCCCCTATGCAAGGGTGACACGCAAAATTGTGAAGAGTTCCATATTTTTTCTGACCTTTTTTGGAACATGAAAATAATGTACTGGGAGCATGAAATCCAAATACTATTGACTGAACAGTTCGTTTTCTATTTGGTAAAAATTCCAGTGGTAGAGCCTTCTTATTTTTTTTCAAAGGACCTACACAAGTCAAGCTTTTCTTTTAAAATTCATCAAGAAGTTCCACTGAGCTGTACCAAGTAACACAGCTCTGTATTGTCTGTAATGTTTTTGTAAATTATTATTTTCTTATTCTCTTTAATGGTTTAAATCAGTCTTCCAGTCTTACGTCTAGTAATCTGATCAACTTTGTTGAAGATAACAATAGGTACTATAACAACCACTGTTAATTCCTATCATTTTTAATGTCCTTGCTTTGTTTTGTTTGTATTTTGCTATTTTTTAAACTATTCTTTTTAAAATAAAAAAACATAAAAGTATGAACATTTTTTGTGAGTTTCTTTTCTTTTTTGAAACTCACTCCACTTCTTGGATTTCACTATGTATCCCAGTCTGGCCTCGAACTTGTGGTGATCCTCTTGCCTCAGCTTCCTAAGTGCTGGGATTATAGGCATGTGCCAGCCAGGCCAGGCCAAGTTCCTATTGTTTTTTTATTTTATTTATTTATTTTATTTTTTTATCTTTTTGAGACAGGGTCTTGCTGTGCAGTTCAGGCTGGGCTTGAGCTTACTCTGTCCCCTAGGCTAGTCTTGAACTCCCAATGATCCTCCTGCCTCCACCTCCCGAGTGCTGCGATTGCAGGTGTGCGCTGCCATGCCTGGCCTCCTATTGCTTTTTATTAACCCTCAATGCTATTGAAGTCTCACATGTAGGAGTTTTACTGTCGTGTTTCAGTTTCGATAAGGGATTTTATTTTGATCTTGTTCTGTGAAAATATCCACTGTTCTGTTAAAAGTTGACTTTTACCTAAAGTATTAATATTCTGTTTATCAAGGAATCAAACATTCTTTGGAACAGAAGCAAATTGCTCAGACTAAGTCTACAAATGCAGTGAATTCAAATGCCAAAGAATTTGGACCTGAAGAACCCAACAGAAGAAGTGCAACGTCTCTCATTCTTTTTGAGGAGGTAGAGTACACTTTCACGGTATCTCCTAATTTACTGTGTTTTTAAAAAAGAATTATAAAATAACTAAGAAAGCTAGTAACATTGATATATTTATTTGAAATTAAAGCAAATAAAACTGTTAACCCTAGGAGAATTTTTTGGGAAGATGATGAATACAATTAAGGTTACTAATTGTGGTTTAATGGTTATAGAGTTATACCTATCTAGTTATAGATGGCTGCAATTTTTTTGTTTAAATACTTAATATTTGATAATTTTAAACATTCTTTTATGGTATAAGACAAGCTTTCAGTATGGGCTGTATTCACATTTTTAAAAAATTAATAAATTTTGTCTTACCTGTGGTATGTCCACATATAGTTAACATAGAAACTGATATCCATTGTTTTTTAC
Source organism: Dinomys branickii (assembly GCA_004027595.1). Taxonomy (NCBI): domain Eukaryota; kingdom Metazoa; phylum Chordata; class Mammalia; order Rodentia; family Dinomyidae; genus Dinomys; species Dinomys branickii. Next base: position 3,516 of record PVLD010008665.1, read on the forward strand.
TTGTTACATTAATATAGTAATAAATGATTTATAGGTTGATGTCATTTTTGATGAAGATGCTGGGTTTTTGAATGCAGTCAAAACATTTATGGCAACAACTAAGCGACCTGTAATCCTTACTACAAGTGGTAGGTAACAATAATTTTAGTGTAATTAATTACTTCTGGCAAAAATGTTTTGGAAGAGCTTTTAATTTTAGTTAGAACAGTTTCTTAAAAGTCATTTCCCAGGCTGGATATAGCGGGCACTAATGCTGTTCCAGGCACATGGGGTGCTGAGTCTCAGGGGCATTGCGTGAGCCCCAGAGTTCAGGCAGTGCAGCAGCGCCTCTGTTCTGTGGGGCGTGGCGGCCGTGCCTGCCATCCCAGCACTCGGAGATGGAGGCAGGACGGACTGGGAGTCAGGGCCAGCTTCGGCTACGTAGCAAGACCTCGACTCAAAAACCCAAAACAAAAGAAAACTTGCCTTGAACATAAAACAGAACACACATTCTCACACAAAAATGCTATTTTCTCAAGGAGTAGAGCGCTTGCCTAGCACATGTGAGGCCCAGGGTTCAATTCCCAGTACCACAAAAACAAACAAAAGTTGGTAGATTACATCTTCTTTCTAAAATGAGGAAATTCCTAGATCTTTAAACTAAGAATCATTCAAACTTGAAATTCATTTGTAGCTTTCATGATTACAAAATTTATATATTACTTCACAAATAGCAATGACTTTTTAAAGATGGGTACTATTTGGGTACCATGTTGAGTATTTGTTACATGTTTAGGAAGCTGAAACAGCCTAGAACACAGATGGTACAGGTACAGAAGTAGGGAAAGCAGCACGTCCTTCCCTTGCCTCTGTGTTGCCTGTACTTACCTGGCCAGAGCACCAGATCTCATTCACTAGATGAGATTTTTTTCTCTATTATAGATTGAGTTCAAGGGAGCTCTACCACTGAGGTATATGGCCAGCCTTCGTGATTTTGAGACAGGGTCTCTCTGAGTTGCCGAGACTGACCTTGATGGTGATCTCCTGCCTCACCCTCCCGGTAGCTGGGGTTAGAGGTGTGCCCAGCTCTGGCTAAGCTTGGTTACGGAACGCAACCTTTCCGCAGTTCCTTACTATGGATTTTAGCCCCTCCTTGGCCCTTGGTGTGGGTTACTGTGCATTTCAGTAGAGTAAGCCATCACCAGCCGACAGAATCTATTTATGTACCTTTTCAGGAATTAGCATTGGATGTTCACGCTCGTGCAATTTTTTTTTTTAATTTATAAATATTACCACATAACTTCCTGATATTTTTCATTGCAGTTATTCAGGAGGTAGCTCTGTGCATGTGTTTGTGTTAGATTTCACTTGTAGATGAATGTCCTATATCATAGTGGTTGTACTCGAAAGGTATTTATAAAATCTTATTAGTCATAAATTAAATGCTAGTTTAATTAGGAGATCATAGTCACGTTAGGTCAGCGTAAGCACTGATGTTCCCTAAGGCTTTATAATTGTAGTGTCCTGCATGGGATGTGCAGTCACCCGCCCTTAGTTAGGACCCCAGCTAGATGCCTGGAACCTCAAATAGCACTGAACCCAGAACGTGTTGTTTTTCCTGGAAAAAAGGATGATCGATCAACGTTCACCTGAAAGTTGGTTGACCGCAGGTGACAGAAACTACAGAAAGGAAAACCACAGATAAAGGGGAATGATTGCACTTTCATCACTGATGAGCCACATGTTTCACAGAAAAGTATTACTACATTTAGTGCTTTTCATACATTTTTTAAAATGTCTCTTTTTCTGTAGATCCAACATTTAGTTTAATGTTTGATGGCAGCTTTGAAGAAATCAGTTTCAGTACTCCTCCTCTGGTAAGTTTTGAATTTTGATAAATTATATATCACTACTATGTAAAAATGTGTTTTTTTAAATTGAATTTAGTTATGCTATTTTAAAATGTGTTTGCTAAGGGATGTGTTAAAATCTGCTTGTTTTTTATTTTGCCTTAAAGTTTTTTGAGATATTTAAGTTCTTTCTAATGTTCATTTGTTGTTATCCTAGTAACAGTACTTTATTAAGATAAATTTTAAATACAATTAAAATTTGCGTTTATCTTATTCTTCTACTTAATGAAGGTTAATGTGTATAAAAGCCCAATGTAATCCCCACCCAGATCAGGACATACGACATTTCTGTCACCTCGAAGAGTTCCTGTGGACCCTTGTAGTCAGCCTTTCCAGAAGTAATTATTATGCCCTTTTGCGGTCGCTCAGTTTTTTTTTTTTTTTTTTTTTTTGAGACAGGGTCTTGCTATGTAGCCCAGGCTGACCTCGAACTCACAGTGATTCTCCTGAGTGCTGGTGAGCACCATAACACTTGGCTTTCTGTTTTTTGAGATAGGATCTTGCTATACAGTTCAGGCTGGCCTCAAACTCCTGAGGGCTGAGAGTATAGATCTACCATGTCTGGCCTGCACTCATTAATATAATTTTCTGATTCTAGTTTTATAAATGGCCCTTTATTTTTTAAAATAAATATGCAGTTCAGGCTGGCCTTGAGCTCACTTTTTAGCCCAAGCTGGCCTTGAACTCCCAACCATCCTCCTGCCTCAGCTTCCTGAGTGCTGGGATTATAGGCATGTGCCACCACATCCAGCTAGTTTTTATTTTTTATTGGTATTGGGAATCAAATCAGGACCTTGTGCTTGCCAGGTAGGTGCTTGTGCCGCTGAGCAATATCCCTGATTCTATCTAATTCTAGTTTTAGAAAGTTACATATTTTTCTTTCTTTCTTTTTTTTTTCCGGTACCGGGGATCGAACTCAGGACCTTGTGCTTGCCAGGCAAGCACTTATTCCACTGAGCTATATCCCCAGCCTACATATTTTTCAATACCATTATAGTAGTCATACTTTTGATACCTATAAAATATTTTCTTCTTATTTTCTTAGGCTTAGAAAACTGCCACCAGTGTTCAGGTTGGGGAATTATTGTTGTGCTGGACTATACATAAAAAATTCTTTTTGTTTTGAGGCAGGGTTTTATAATTTGGGCTAGCCTTGAACTCACTATGTAGCTCACAGACTGGCTTTAAATCCATAGCAATCTTCCTGCCTCAGCCTCCTGAGTGCTAGGATTATAGGCATGCACCCACTATGCCTGGTTCATACATAATAAATTTTTTAAATGGGTATATAAATACCTTAAATTTGCTAGGAGATTCTCATATATGTATATCTATATCTATCTATATCTATGTATCTATTATTTGTTTTGTTGAGACAGGGTTGCACTATGTAGTTCAGGCTGCCTTGAACTCACTCTGTAGCCCCAGACTGGCCTCAGACTCACAATCCCTTATAACTTTTAAGAGCAGTTTTATTCTCAAAGAACTTTGAAATATTGTGAATTTTAACAAAATTTGTCTCACTTTTAGATATTGTTCAGGGGGGCTGGGGATATAGCTCAGTGGAATAAGCGCCTGCCTAGCAAGCACAGGGTCCTGAGTTCGATCCCCAGTACCGCCAAAAAAATTAAAAAAAAAATAGATATTGTTCAAAATTATTTTTACTGTAGTTTTACGAACTCTGCAGCTGATCACGTTTCTCTCTCTCTCTCAGCTAAATGTTGCCAGCTACCTACAAATGATCTGCCTAGCTGAGAATCTCAGAACTGACGTAAGAGACTTTGTGACTTTGTTAACTGCAAATGCTTGTGACATCAGAAGAAGTATCCTTTACTTACAATTTTGGATTAAAAGTGGAGGTGGATTTTTGGAAGAAAGGCCAGTATCTCATTCTGGTAAGTTGATCTATTTTTAAAGAAATTTCTATTATAGGACCTTATTTTTAAATGTATGCTGCACTATACTAAACTATTTGTTTTTTGTTTTGGTTTTTGAGATAGGGTCTCACTGTGTAGTTCAGGCTGGTCTTGAGCTCACCGTGTAGCCCAGGTTGGCCTCAAACTCATGGATAACCTCATGCCTCAGCCTCCAGACTGCTGGGATTACAGGTGTGCAGCACCATGCCTGGCTATGCTAAACTATTTGAAAGTTTCGAGTATCATTCCAATCCTCAAAGTAGATATACATATGTTACCCTAGTTACTTTTCTTGTTGCTAAGACAAAATACCTGACACCCAAAGTTACGGAGGAAAGGTTTATTATAGTTCGTAGTTTGTAGAGGTTTCCATTCATAGTTGGCTGGTTCCAAGGCAGGTGGCCTCACAGAGGAGAAACTGTGTGGCAGGCAGAAAGCAGCAAAGTAGCAAAGAAGGAGTAAATGACAAGCAGGGACAGCAGTGGGCCTCCTGTCTTGTATTCTGTTCAGGCTGCCCACCTTAGGGTAGGCAGCACCACACCCAGGACGGGGCACCCTTAATCCTAGCATCACACTGTGAATCAATCCTAGCATCACATGCTCTCGATCCAGCCACCTCTGAAAAGCTGCACCTGTGACCACATAGGGCTTTGGGGTGCATCTAGATACAGCCTATAGCTGGGTGTGGTGCTGCACACCTGTAATTGCAGCACTCGGGAGGCTGAGGCAGGAGGATCATTTGGAGTTTGAGACCAGCCTGGGCTACAAAGTGAGCTCAAGGCCAGCCTGAGCTGCATAGTGAAAACCTGTCTCAAAAAAGACCAAAAAAAAAAAAAAATACAGCCTATAACATATGTCAGCTTTGCTCATGGCAATTTTTGTAAATCTTTAGTATGAATAGAATAAAACTGACTGTGGAAACAGGCCTTTCTCCCCCTGTGCTGTTCTTTATTATGTAACCTCCAAAACTCAGTTTACCCATTTGTCCCTGTTGCTTTGCCTTAAAAATGAGAGGGCTAAACTAGATAAATCTGTAAATTTCTTTTTATTGTATAGTTACTCTATTAATAAAGATTAAAGTGGCTGGAGATGTAGTGCAGCAGTTGAGTGCTTGCCTAGCATTTACATGGCACTGGGTTATATCTCCAGTACCAGAGAAAGGAATTCCTCCCCACATATTCAACTGTTAACATTTCTAAATTGTCACTTATGCATTTATAGACATAGTTTTTGTTTTTTGGGGGGTTTTTTGGTTTTCTTGATACAGGGTCTTGCGATATAGTTCAGGCTGTCCCTGAACTCACTATGTAGCACAGGCTGGCCTTGAACTTGCAGCAATCCTCCTCCCTCAGCCTCCTGAGTACTGGGATTACAGGCGTGCGCCACCACACTCAGCATAGTTGCTTATAAAAGAAATGCAACTATATTATTATCAGCTTCCTTTTTTCACTTATAAAATACTGGTGATCTTAACATAGTATATGGACAGATAATATCTGTATCTATTTTTTTATTCTTTTTTTTGAGTCAGAGTCTCACTGTATAGTACAGACTGGCCTTGAACTGATTTGTGTAGCCCAACCTGGCCTCAAGTTTGCCGATCTTCCTTCCTCAGTCTCCCAAGTGCTGGGATTACAGGTGTGCACTACCACGCCCAGTGCTATATCTTTTTATGTGAACCATGCTGTAAGCTTAGCTCCTTACTCTTATTTTTTCTAAGACTTTTATTTCAGATATGCTTTTACTTGTTGGTGCTCTTTGATTACCACTGTGACCTAATTGTGATGTGCTGTTGAGAGTAGTCTTCCCCTGCAGGTCCTGTGTTTTCTTGAGCAAGCCGTACATCTTCTTTGAAAGAAGTTGTTAGTTTATGCTTCGCATGCTTATTCCACAGTCCTGGGAAATACATACCTAAAGAAAACCGAGGTGACACGCCTTCTTACACAGCCAGCAGGGTGTCAGTCTTACAAATAAAATCAAGGTGAAGTTCTGTAATACCAAGCCTCCGTCATTTTGCCCTTTTAACTGGAGAGCTTGTTTGGGGGTTCTAGCAGGGGAGCCCGGCTGCTCATATGCCTTTGACAGAGGAAACCTCCTCCTATCAGGGTGGTCGGCCTTTTCATCTGAGCAGGCAGCTTCTGGAGGGAGCACATGGAGTGGTGAGGTGGGAAGGGGACATCCCCCAGCCAGCCCGATCAGCCGAATCAACCCTCACAACCCACAGGGTGACAGATGTCCTGGCCAGATTGCCCTCATATCCTTTTTCCTTTAAAATTTTAGCGTTATTTTTTTAAATAGACATGCCCACTTTTTTTTTTTTTTTTTTTTGAGACTAGGTCTCACTATGCAGTTCAGGCTGGCCTTGAGCTCACTATGTGGCGCAGGCTGGCCTCGAACTTGCAATGATCCTCCTGCCTCAGCCTCTCAAGTGCTGGGATGACAGGCGTGCGCCACCACGCCCAACTGTGCCTATGTATTTAATTCTGTGTAAATTGTCAGCTGTCAACAGTTCAAGGTAAATATAATAAATAAGATGTGGAAAATACACTGGTGTAAAAACCAAACAAGTGAGGGTAAGCTGTCGCCCTGCCGCCGTTATAAACTGGCACGGAGTTGGTTTCTGTGTGTAGGAGGAAAGATCTGTTTTGGCTCACATATCCATTGTTAATTGATTGCAGCACTGGGCTTTAAACTCAGGGCCTGGCACATGCTAGGACTGGGCTACATCCTCATTCCCCGAGAACTTTAGAAAACAGAAACTAAGTATCATACAGGTTCTCTTTGTGAAGAGCTTGTGTACATTTCATTCCTGCATTTTTAAAGAAACACAGATTCAGGCTCATAGGAAATTCAAGTAATAATCATATACACATATATATTCTTCCACTTGTTAAGGTAGTTCATGTGAGTTTTACCTAGGTATATAAACTATACTCACACGTGTAGTTAGCAAAAAGCTTTATATCTTTTTTTGTGTGTACAGTGCTAAGGATCAGACCCAGGGCTTTGTGCATGCTAGGCAGGTGCTCTGTCACTTTAGCTACATCCCCAGCCTCTTAGTCAATTTGTATCTCAGCAATTTATTATCAGCATGTATCATTTTACCTTATTATCATAGCTACATACTACTCCATAGAAATACCATAATTTCATCAAGCACTACTTTTTCATAGGGATTTAAATTAAATTCTCTTCAATTTATCATTGTAGTATTGTGCAGTGGCTAGATGCGGTGGTATACAACTGTAATTCTAGCACTTAGGAGACTGAGGCAGGAGGATTGCCAAGAGTTCAAGGCTAGCGTGCGCTACATAGAGACCCTATCTCATAAAACAAAACAAATGCAGTGAATAGTCATAGATCCTTGAATATATCTGTGAGCAATTATGATGTAATCTAGAAGCATTGTTGCTGAGCTAAAGCCTGCATACACTTTGCATTTTGACAGGTGTTGCCAAAGTGCTCTCTGAAAATAACTGTGCCAGTTTATGCTCCCACAAATAGTATGTGGTGGGTCTTTTATGTGCGCTATCTTTTGTTTCCAGTACTGGGGATTTGAACCCAGGATTCTGCATTGAGCTATGCTCTCCTTTTTCTATGTTTACTTTTGAAACAAGGTCTTAGTAAGTCACTAAATTGTCCTTAGTAAGGGCAGTTGGGCCGGAACTTACAATCTTCCTACCTCAGTTTTCCAGGGTGCTGGGATTACAGGTGTGCACCATCATGCCCAGCTTTATTTCACTTCGTGTTTCTGTGATGACTTGAGAAAATGTAGATCTTTTTGGGGGGTTGAGTGGGGGTTGGGTGGATCTTACTGTGTAATTCAGACTGGTCTTAAACTCACTATGTAGCCCAAGTTGGCCTTGATCTCACTGTGATCCTCCTGCCTCAGCCTCCTGAGTGCTGGGATTACAAGTATGTGCCACCACGCCTGGCTGCATCTTTTTTCACTTTATTAGCTAGTTCTTTTTCTTCTATAACTTGCCTGCTCTGTTCTTGCCTTTTCCTTACCATTGTTCTGGGAGCCCTCTCTCCACCGGTACACTTCGCTTAGGTATTACATTTTTTTTGGTACCAGGAATCGAACTGACAACCTCGCACTTGCCAGGCAGGTGCTGTGCCACTGAGCTATATCCCTGGCCCTAGCTTAGGTACTACTACAAAAAATGCTTATGTTGTCTCTTAGCAGACTCTGCATAATGGAGAACAGAATTGGGGTATACATCCAAAAAATGCATCTTGTACTTATGATAGTTGCTTGATACAATTTGTTTAGAATATGTATAGCTAGAATATTTTTTAATTAATTTTGTAGGACGAAATAGCCAGAATGTACTAGTTTGCACTGAACATGGCCCTGATTCCAAACGTAACACTAAAAATACTAAGAAGAATCGGATAGTCCTTCCCAAATGTGACATTGGCTGTGCTGAGACCTTCTTTGGACTCAAGAACATTTTTTCCCCATCTGAAGACTTATTTTCATTTTTAAAGGTATTTTCAATATCTACTTAAAAAGTTGAATTTATATTTCTTTTTATTTTCTCAACATCTATGCTTTGAATCTTAAGTTTAACTTAAATTTGCTTATAATTTTTATAGGCCTTAGATTTCCAATTTTAACACATTCTACCACTTTAACAAATAGCATTGCATAGACATTGTTCTAAATGCATATTATAGGATATAGACTAGACTAGACCCTTTTTAGATGAAAACACGCTTTCAGACTTTTAAATAAATGACCTAATTACTAAACTGTAGTATATACTATATTTATATTGGAGTATATACTAGATGTATAAGTACTAGAGTATTTAGTTCTCCAAATTAGCAGTATAAATTTAGTTTTTATAATCAGTACCATTTTAATATTTCATGTATAAGATAATAAAATTATAAGGCTAGTGACTCAGAATAGGGACGATGTTATGTTCATGTGGGTAGAAAAATGCTCAGATCATGTACTGTTATAACATTTCCTTACAATTCACATTTCAGCACAAAATCACAACGAAGGACGAATGGCATAAATTCATCCAGCTTCTTACAGAATTCCACGTGCAGAATATAGATTTTTTATATAGTAATCTTGAGTTCATCCTGCCATTACCGGTTAATACCATTTCAGAAACAAAAAGCCTTTGTGGCTCGTCTGTAACTGTGGACGCCAATGCAGCAACAAGACGTAGGAAATGCCTTGTCAGAAACCGTTCTGAAGGAGAACAGCCATTGAAAAAGTTGCAGAAGAAGAAACATAAGAAAAAGATGGTGATACTAGATGATAGTGACTTATTTGACACTGGATTGGACTTTTCTGATGAATTTATTAACCTATCCCATGTGTCTTCCTCAGATTTAGAAGAAAGCAAAGCCAGAGGCAAAGAAAACAATCCAGAGACAAAGAGTCCAAACCAGTATTCAGAGTCTGCCATTGAATCGATTCCTTGTCCTCCTAAAACACCAGCAGAAAAACAGTGCTCTGTCCTTGTTTCTCACTGTTTAAGTTCTCTCACTGAGTTCACGGACAACATGTCCTTCTTGGATGCCTTCTTAACTGATATAAGGGAACAGAAGGAGCTTGTTAAAAATGACTTCTGCTGGACAAGTAGGAAGGTTCAAAGTGGACTTTGTGATGAGCTTAGTGTGGAGAATGGTGATGGGTGGACTTCCCACCGCTCTGCAGAATTACAGGCGGCTGTGCAAGCGCTCAGCTTTACTAAATGTTCTTCTACTATTTCAAAAGCGCTGGGATCTTTGAAGTCTTGCAAGAAATTAGGAAAAGATCCAACCAACGAGCTTACTTTTTATGTTTCAAAAAAACATTATAATATATGCTTTAGCCAGTCAGCAGCTAATTTGGAGTAAGTCTTACATTTTTTAGTTTTATTTTTTGTTTTCAGTAATAAACGACAAAAGGGAAATTACTAGTTTCTTATTAACTTTAAAATTCTGGGCTATTGATCATGGGCACTTAAAATTAATAAGGTAGGTTCTAATGCATTAGGGAAACCAGGCTGCTTATTGAAAAGATTTAGGGTGGGCTAGATTTAGGAAGCACTTGAATAAGAGGTTTGGACTTGCCTTGACAGATAGCAGGTAGCCGGTAAGATTTTTCAGTATGGAAGCGTTTAATGTATTGATGGGATCTTAATCTTGTTTTTTTTTTTTTTTTTTTGCGGTACTGGGGATTGAACTCAGGACCCTGCGCTTGCTAGGCAAGCGCTTATTCCACTGAGCTATATCCCCAGCCCCCTGGGATATTAATCTAAGTGTTGTCCAGTCTAGACCAGAAGCAGGCAAACTAGTTGTTTGAGATTATTGTATTTTTATGAGGCATTTAAAATAAAAATTAACATATTACTTTTAATTTACAGCAATGCTTGGAAGAGGATAGCACTCATTAAAAGTGTATTTTCTAGTCGCTCTCTCCTGAGCATAGGTAACAGACAAGCCAGTGTAATTGAGTACCTGCCAACTCTTCGGAACATTTGCAGGACTGAGAAGTTAAAAGAACAAGAAAAATGTAAAAGAAGGTAAAGGCTGTAAGAAACAAAACGCATTTTATCTAACTATGTCAAGCTTAATAAATATTCCCTTCAGATCAAAATACTAAATTCTATATTGCATTGTAATTTTGACAGGTTCCTGCACTATTTTGAAGGAATTCATCTGGACATTCCAAAAGAGACTGTGAGCAGCCTGGCAGCTGACTTCCCTTAATATTGCGCATTCACTTTGCCTTGTACAAATTATGTGGTGCTTAAGATACATTGTGTATAATGTTGATTTTCATGGAAGTGTTCATTTTTGTTAATGTACATGTAAAACAGACTATTTGTATTTTTTATTTCTGTGCAGATATTTAAAATGAAAAAAATTGAATTATAAATTTTATATATGATGGTGGTAGTTTTTCCTGAATTTTTTATATTATCTAATTTTTCTTTCTTGGTATTTTTGGTATACGAATGAATTATTTCTAGAACGTAGAGTTCACTGAGATATTTCTAAAGATACAGTGCTAAGTTAATGCTGTATTTTTTCCCTTTCCCATTACCCTTTACCCACATCTCTCCAAATACCAGTTCTCTTAGACTGAAAATGTGAAGCACACAGATTGTGATCTTTTTAAAATAAGTTTACACAATGGAAATTTTTAAAAATTACATATGCAATGCTTAAGAAAACTTTCCAGCATATTTACCATTGAGTCAACATTCTGAATGTTTTCATAAATCATTTTCAGTACCCCTACATAGGTGATATCTTGTATATTTTGCCAACTCAATCACTTGTTTCATAAATTTTTCTTGTCCTTTTATAACAGTGTTTTATTTCACACTGATATTACTGGCATTAATATATCCATTTTGGACAACCTGCTGTTCATTAAAACTGTTACAGAGAGAATTCTCCCATAGGATTTCTTTTTTTTTGGTCTTTTTTAGACAGGGTCTTGCTATGCAGTTCAGGCTGGCCTTGAGCTCACTTTGTAGCCCAGGCTGGTGTCGAACTCACAATGATCCTCCTGCCTCAGCCTCCTGATCCTCTTGTCTCAGCTTCCTGTGCTGGGATTACCATGTGCCACCATGCCTGGTGTATTTCTGCATTCTAACCATTTCCTGGTATGATTGTTTTTGTTTTCTTATGGTCCTGAGCGTTGAGCCCAGAGCTCTGGACATGTGAGGCAAGCTTTCCACCACTGAGTTCTCTCCCAAGCCCTGCTTTTGTGTTTGAGACAGTCTTACTGTCACCCACGCCGGCCCTAGGCCCATGGGCTCACACACCCTGCTGCCTCACTCAGCCTCCCAAATGTCTGGGGTCACAGATGTAACTTGCCACACCCAGAAAGATCATGTTTTTTTGGGGAAAAAAGTATATATGGTTATTCTGGTAACAAGATCTTAATATATCACATTTCACTTAAAAGTCATTTTGTAATCAGATAATCAGGTTTAAAAATCACTGTATTTCAAGTGGCTGTATTATATAATAGCTTAATATTTCAGATACATTATCTGTTGAATTGTATTTTAACTAAAAAGGATCCTGATTTTGTAGTTTTTAAAAATACAGATGCAAACCTGTTCTTAAGTGTCTGTAGAGATGTTTTTACCTCTCACCTGTTCAGCCTGCCTTTTCTTGTGTCGATTAGTACACTGACCTAATTAAAGATTGAAGCTGAAACCTAATGTACGCAGTGTTAGAGGTGACCGTCCTGGTAAGTACGCACACTACGCAGACTTGGGCATAGGCTGTATCTTACAGATTTTGTTCCTGTACAGAAGAGTGAACAATGTCTTCTGCAGCTTTTGTTAAAGTGTACTTACCTGTTTTTCTACTGACCTCATCCTGTAGGCCCTCTCCTATTAATTAGCTGTTTTATTAAAAAATGACAACTCTCAACGAAAGTAAAATCACACCATAGAACTGTATTCAAGTGATTACAAATCAAGAAATAGGCCAAGTGTGGTGAGATACACCTGTAATTCCAGCTCCTTTGAAGGTTGACACAGGTGGATCACAAGTTTAAATACAGCTTGGGCGATTCGGAGACCACCTCAAAATAAAAACTAAAAAAAGCTGAGAATATTCATAGTTCAGTGCTCCCCAGTACAGAAGAAGTTTTGTTTCTTTTTTTAAAATCAAGAAGTAATGGGCTGGGAATGTAGCTCAGTGGCACAAGTGCCTGCCTGGCAAACAAGGTCGTAAGTTTGACTCCTAGTACCAAAAAAAAAAAAAAAAAAACCCAAAGAAATGAGGGTATTTTCCTCCTTAATAGGATACATCTGATGGGTCGTTTTCAGGTTTAGTATAACTTGGGGTGTTTTGCTTTGTGATAGTGAGCATTTTAAAAAGGGGCCAGGCTTGGCAGTTTAGGACTGTAATCCCAGCCTCAAGGGGCTGACGCAGGAACGCGATGACAGGTTAAAGCCAGCCTGAGCTATGTCTCAAAACAAGCAAAAACGAACCAAAACTTTGATGACTTACCCGTATTTTGCACCTTATATGATGTTTAAAACTGATGCATTTTCTTTTAGAGCTATTTCAGGAAATACGGGGGAGGCAAATGGCATATTTGGGGCCTGACCTGGATAGCTGGTGATGTTGTTTGCCAAAGTGAACAAGAACAACAAAGTACTAGTTTGAAGGGAAAGAGAATAATTTCCCTTTCCACCTATACAGTTTGAGGCATCTACTTTCCCAGGATAGAGATGTGTAAATATATAGCATGCGTGTGGTACAGCCTTAACGTGCACAGCAGCAAATCCGGCGTGCACAGCGGCTCGAGGGCCGGCCGTGCTATGTGGAGGACCTCACTTCCCGCTGTCTGTGCTTCTGCTTATTTGTATTTTTTTCTTCCCAAAAAGCACATTTGACCTTTGGAGTAAGGGAAGATTTAACACCCCGGCATCAAAGCGTGGTTCAGTAGGAGAGACAGGATCAGCCCCTGAACTACGGCAGACATAATGGAAAACTGGGGGACATGGAAAAAAATCACGTGACACTCTTACAAAAGGCAGTCAAAAGCCTGTCAAAGTGAGAAGATGGGTCCATTAGACCCTGCTGTTCTGGGGGAAATGTGTCTGAGCTGATGGACATGGCCTCGCCACATTCTACCTGGAGAGTAAGAGGCTTCCACAAGTCGTGTTACCAGTTATCTGTGACTTTATTTTCATAAACACCACCCGGAAAAAAATCTTTATTCCCTGTTCTAACAATATGAGAACAACGCAGATTTTTTGTACAGATATTTGCTTTTTTCTTTAATACGAAGATTTGTTGGGGAAAAAGGAATGGGGAATAGAAATAGCTCCTGAGACAAGGAGGGGCCTGAGTAGGTTGCCAGTATCTGCTTTGAAAGGGAGTAACTTTGTTTCTTATTTTGGTGGTTTGGGGGCCATCCTTACTGTTTAACACTTAAAACCAAAAGGCATAGAATCTTAAAGTATTTATTGATTGGTCTTGTACTATTGTGGGTACTATTTTTCAGCCAAGTCTGACTAAAAATCTAGCTGGGGATATAGCTCAGTGGCTCAAGAGCCTGCCTGGCAAGTGCAAGGTCCTGAGTTTGATTCCCAGTACCAAAAAAAACCCTAAATATACTCAAAATGTTTTCTTCTTTAATATGGGTGTTCAGAACAGCTGATTTTATAATTTTAGTTTATAAACATAACTTTAGAAGAGTTACATTAACTCAAAATAGTAAGGGCCAGTGTCAAAAGCTTTTTTTTTTTGTCTTGAGTTGAGACTGGCCTTGAGCTCACTTTGTAGCCCAGGCTGATCTCGAGCTCACAATGATCCTCCTGTTTCAGCCTCCTGAGTGCTGGAATGACAGGTGTGCGCCACCACATCCGGCTCAAAAACTACTAGTTCATAGAAAGCAACAGCTTGTAATAATGAATCATACAACTCTTCTATTCGGTGTGAGTTAGATAAAAATCTCTCCCTATAGTATACCACTTTATCTTTTGGGAAAAACACGCGAGGCTTCGCCTTCAGTACAGACTCAGATATGAACTGCTTGACTAGTTCTTTCCCACTCGTCCGAGAGTCACCGATCATCAGGTCAAAGTGCTTCCCCACCGCACTCCGACTTATGCTCAGCACCTGGTGCTGGCCATCCTGTGTAAACGTTTTATTTAGCAAGGTATACAGCATGGCTTCTGTGATACGAAAATGTAGTAGAATGGGGAACAGAGTTGAGTTCTGAATCGAAAGTGCTGTCTTTTCCAGAACATAGAAGTCTGCTTTTGGCATCTTTGAAATGACTGAAGAAATCTTAAAAACAAAACAAAACAAACCAGTAAGTAAGCAGAAATGTAGTTTTATGTTTAGAGCCTCTTTCTGTCCTTCTATTTTAAAATATTATAATTAGGTGTTGTTTACTTATTGCTGTTGACAACTTTGAAATAATTGAGCACGCATTTTTCTTTATGGGCACTAAGTAGTGGGCCTGGTTATCAGAAATAGGCTGAGCTAGAATAAGCTTGTTGGACCAGCAATTTAGCCCAGCGGCACAGCGCCTGCCTGGCAAGTGCAAGGTTGTGAGTTTAATTCCTGGTACCAAAAAAATAAAATAAGCTGTTATGTCCTCCTAAGTACTGTACCAGTTTCATCTGTGAAACAGGCTTCATCATTTTTTTTTCTTGGTTTTTTGAGACAGGTCTATGTAGTTCAGGCTGGCCTTAAAACTAGCAGCAATCCTTCTGCCTCAGCCTCCAGAGTGCTAGGAATACCTGAACCACCATTCCCAGCATTTTTTGAGACAGACTCTCATCATGTTGTTCAGGCTGACCATGAACTCACTACATAGCCTAGCCTAGCTTTGAACTCATCAATTCTCATGCCTCAGTCTCCTAAATGCTACGATTACAAGCATGTGCCACCAACCCCAGCTCCAAGGTTCACAATTCTTAAATATCTGTATTAGCTTTAAGATCAGACAGTTTAAAATTGTTTTATTAACCATTTAACATTTTCTAGGGTAGGTGGATATGGTGGCCCATATCTATAATCCCAATACTCTGGGAGGCTAAAGCAGGAAGATGGCAAAGTTTGAACAACTGACTCAGTTGACCCCGTCTCAAAATGAAAATGAAAATAATCTGAGGATGTAGGTCAGTGACAAGGCCCAGGGTTCAGAATACAGAACAAGCTGGGTGTGGTGCTGCATGCCTATAATCCCAACACTCAGGAGGCTGCTATGAGTTCAAGAATTGCTATCAGTTCGAGGCCAGCCTGGGCTACAAAGTGAGTTCAAGGCCAGCCTGTACTGCAGAGCGAGACCCCGCCTCAAAAAGACCAAAAACAAATGAAAACACAATATTGCAATAAGTAATTACTTCTAGGGTAGAGCAGAGGGGTAGAACAGTTAATCAAGAGCCAGACATGGTCATACATGCCTACAGTCCCAGCTATTCAGGAGGCTGATAGAAGATTATGCGTTGAAGGTAGCCTTAAGTTGCCCCATCTTAAAAAAAAAAAAAAAATCTGGGCAAAATTATAGATGCTTGGTTATAGATGCACAGTTTTCCTATGTCAAATCAGGATGGTAATTTATCATCTGCCCATTTCACAGAATCTCAAAGACCTAAATGAGACAAGTGATAACATTTTAAAAACAAGCTTTATAACATACCACTGATATTCTCAACTTTTTTTTTTTTGTACCTGGAATCAAACTCAGGACACTGCACTTGCCAGGCGGGTGCCTGTGTTGCTGAGCTATACCCTTGGCCTCAACATCCTTCTTTTTGAACTAATTAAAAAAGGTGAGGCCAGACGTGGTGGCGCACTCCTGTAATCCCAGCACTCGGGAGGCTGAGGCAGGAGGATTGTAGTGAGTTCGAGAACAGCTTGGGCTACAAAGTGAGTTCAAGGCCAGCCTGAACTGCACAGGGAGACACTGTCTCAAAAAAGACCCCCCCAAAAAAGTGATGAAAGCAATATCAGTGGGTAATAACTACCAAATGAATATCCTTACAAATTTTATTAATTTTTTTTAGGGCCTAGAAAGCTAAACTACATAAGAAGCTATTTAAGTAACAGGAATTTGGAGGTGCAACTGCCTTACCTCTTCTAAATAAACTGATGATGGGTGCATTTTACTCCTTAATGTCCAACAGTCATTGTGCTGCCAGTCCAGCACTGCCAATGTGCGATCAAGGTGAGCCCATGCAATTCTTCGAGTACCAAAAACAACAGACACGATACTATTAGCTGCCTAAAGGAAAAGGGCTGGTTTAATTACAAATGTAAAGGTTTTTAATACATACAAAACGTACTCTACAAGCTCAACTAGTTTTTCGTTTGTTTCTTTTTGTTTTGTTTTTCATGAATGAAGTTATTAGCCCAGCATCCTTTGTTCTAATGCTTCTTGTTGGCAGCTGCCACCTGCAATGCAAAATTTAGTTTATGAACTGAAAATTATTACTGTTGCCAGGGTCTGTGCTAGATACTGGAAACAAAGAACATAAAAACAACATAGAAATGTCACTACCAAAAACAACAACCTTTACA
The DNA here is from genome assembly GCA_004027595.1 of Dinomys branickii. Taxonomy (NCBI): domain Eukaryota; kingdom Metazoa; phylum Chordata; class Mammalia; order Rodentia; family Dinomyidae; genus Dinomys; species Dinomys branickii. The sequence goes on from PVLD010008665.1 coordinate 20,347, forward strand.
AAAAAGAAAAAAGAAACGTCACCATACAACAGTTATTGTTGAGCAAAGTGATCTAGAGTCTTACCGGAAGATGAGAAGGGATAAAATGTTAACTAGGAAGTGATTTTGCTCTGATTGCTGCTAGGGTATTTGACTCCTCGCCCCTAGGTGCTGGACAAAAGAGCAGAGGGTAGTTGTAGAGTCTGTGAACTTACTTTATACTGGGGGCTACAGGGAGCCACCAAAGCATGTAATTTTAGGGAATGGTGTAATGTAAAATTTACATTTTAGAAAAAAGTCACCGACAGCTGTGCAGAAGATGGACTGGAGCACACTGATGAAAAGTAGAGGATTGTGTTAGGTATGATGGTAACAACAAAGAACCGAACAGCGATGGAAAAGGAAAAGAACAAGGTTGGACAGGCCAGTGGGAAGGGAACGTTGTACGGGCTGGAGGAGCTGGGATCGCAACCCTTTCCATTACTGGATGGCACAAGATAAAGGAGACAGGCAAACTGGGAAGGATGAGATGAGTCAGTTTGTACTGTATTCAGTTTAGGTGGCCAGAGGCCTTTTAAGAGGTGGATGTACGGATTCAGCTCGGTGCTCTCAGCTGGGTGCAGGGTACACTATCATCTCGTTCCATATGGCTTGCTACCATGTGCGATAGGTGCAGGGCAGGTCAGAAGGAACACATACTTCTGTACCCATCACCCTTGCTGGTAGATAAATCACTGGATAAACAGTAAAGGCAGGATAGTCTAAACGCTCAGACATCTACAAAAGAGAGATTTTCTATTCGTTCTCTAGCACAAGGACTCTCAAACTTCGGTGCATCAGCATTACTAAACCGCACTGCACAAAGCACTTCCTTGGACAACAGATTTTAAAAAAGATTTTGTTGCACAATTTTCTCCACACAAACTGACTCTAAAACTTACACTCCAAGCCAAGCACCGGGGCACATTCTTGTAATCCCAGAATTTAGGAGACTGAGGCAAGAGGATTGCCTGAGGTCAAGGCCAGCCCCGGCTAAATATTGAGTTCAAGGCCACCCTCAACTACACAGGGAAACCTGTCTCATTTTTTAAAAAAAGTCTCCAGCTGGGTGTGGTAGCACATGCCCATAGTCCCAGCACTTGGGAGGCTGAGGCAGGAGGACTGCAGTAGATTGAAGACCATCCTGAACTATGTAACAAGACTGTCTCAAAAAAAGTCTCCTAAATAAGATAAAACCCCAGTATAGAAGCTGGGCGTGGTGGCACATGCCCGTAATCCTAGCACTTGGGAAGCTGAGGCAGGAAGATCGTTTCAAGTTTGGGACCAGCCTGGGCTACAAAGTGAGCTCAAGGCCAGCCTGAACTGCACAGTGAGACCGTGTCTCAAAAAGACCAAAAAAAAAAAAAAATTTAAAAAACCAAAAAAAACCCACACATACAAAAAACCCCCACTATAATCTGAGTATATATAGCTTTAGCCATGAATTTGGATTAAAGTCCTCCCTGAAAAATGTGGATGAAACATGTTCCAGATCAACTTCAGTGAAAGTACATCCTGAGTATTCTGCAAGTCTTCTAAAAGTATATGCAGTATTCTGTGCATGTTATAGTTTCCACCCACTGGGAAGGTCCATAGCTTACATCAAATTTTCAAAGAAGTCTCAAATTTCCCTCAAAACTGAGAACCACCACTGTCCCCCTTCCTCAAAAAAATGCTTGTTATTATCATGGGATAAGACTTTTATCAAGCAATGTTACATAGGACCTAAGTTCCTCCAAAATTTAATGTTAGTGTCAAGTAATTTGTTTTTTGTTTTTGTTGTCTTTGAGACAGGGTCTCTGCTATGCAGTTCTGGCTGGCCTTGAGCTCCCTTTGTAGCACAGGCTGGCCTCGAACTTGCAATGATCCTCCTGCCTCAGCACCCCCGAGAGCTGCGATTACAGGTATGTGCCACCACACACAGCTCATTCTATCAAGTAACTTGAATACTTAGTTTTACAGGTTATACTGAAAAAGACTGGTGGGGGGGAAACAGGATCTCGTCATGTAGCCCAGGCGGGCCTTGAATGCATGGTGATCTTCCTGCCTCAGCCTACCCAGGGCTGGGATTACAAGCACACGGTACCATGTCCACCTACAATTTGCTTTAGATTAATTGTTAAAGGAGGTATGGGGAGCAGAAAATAATTTTAAATCCTGCTATAAATACTGGTATAATATTGTAGTCACTGCTTGGTTATCTATTTTTGCATCTTAATTTCTCATTTTAGCTGGGTATCTCTACAACAGTCCTCTTAAATGTATCCTACATATACTTACTTCTTGACCTCAACTGTTTTTCTATAATGCCCTCCTCTTCCAGCCAGCCTAATTTTCTCTCATTCTAGAAATTTAACAGTAGTAGCTCGTTTTCCCCTCCTCTCAATTGCCAAGTTCCTGTCTGCACACCTTACTATGTGCTAGCAATCATACTTTGCCAGCCATCTGTTTATACAAGTATGTACAGACGCACCAACTGAACCTGAAGAACCCCGCATTGGTCAACACCCCAGCCCGATGTCCAGAACGGCAGCACCGTGCACTTCTCCAACCTCAAGCAGACACCCAGTGCATACCTTCAGCCTCTCTTGCGCTACGTTTGGTTTGATGAGGTTTCTCAAGGGCCGGTTTTCTGGCAACTTTTTTTTCTTCCCAGTCTCTGGACAAAGAATTGAGTTACAAAGTTGAATGACAGTTTTATAGTGGAACAAGGGCACATTCACCAAACTCTCCAAATTCTGAAATGGCCCGAACTTTTCTCTGTGCTTCACAATATTGACAGCCTTTCTTCCACGGAGCGATCTGAAAGCTTCCAGTTCTTGGTTAGACGCTGTGTTCAACACACGCAGGACAGAAGCCCGCTCCTCTGAAGAGAAGGCCTTACTAAGTACATTCCCAGGCTCCTTCGCATTTTCCTCCAAACTGGTAATGATTCCCTCAGGTTTAGTGGACTTTTTCCGACAGCAGAAACTGTGTAGATCTTGGAAGAGGGAAGACGTCAGTGGAGCTGCTAAGCCTCTCCACCTCCCTGGAAGGGAAATTTATCAGAGTATAAGTTGCAGGGTTAGCTAGATCCTTTGCAAAGTCCCATAGATTTTTCCTACAATTTAAGCTGGACCACATTTAATTAACTTTAAAGGAGGTCAGACTTAGAACTACATCGTAGTTATCCCTACACACAGTTTTTAAAAACTAGGCTTTTTGTTGTAAGTCACAAGAGATGTCTTCTGAGCCTTTTTTTTGAGACAGGGTCTCACTGTACAGTTCAGGCTCTCCTTGAACTCACTGTGTAGCCCAGCTGGCCTCAAACTCAAAGCGATCCTGTGAGTGCTAGGATTACAGGCACACACCATGTCTTCTGAGTCTTAGGGATCAATCCAAAATTTACTACTGCAGGATGTAGTGGCGCACGCCTGTAATCTCAGCACTCAGAAGGCTGAGGCAGGAGGATATCCATGAGTTCAAGGTAGCCTAGACTACATAGTGAGTTAAAGACCAGCCTGAACAATACAGTGAGATACTGTCTCTAAAAAAAGTTGTAGTTAGCAAGGCATGGTGGTACACGCCCCTGATTCTAGCACTAGGGAGGCTGAGGCAGGAGGATCACAGCGAGTTCAAGGCCAACCTGAACCGCACAGCAAGACCCTGTCTCAAAAAAGAAGTTAGGAGCTGGGACTATAGCTCAGTGTAGAGTCCTTACCTAGCATGCATGAGGCCTTAAGAACATGACTTCCACTGCTTAATGTTGTCAGCATTTGTAACAGATCATTTTGTAATTGCTCTTTAAAATTTACTGTCAAGGGCCTGGGAAATAGCTCAGCTGGCTTGGCAAGCACAAGGTCCTGAGTTCGATTCCCAGGACCAGAAAAAAAAAAAGAAATGTTTAGCCAGGCATGATAGCACAGGCCTGTAATCCCAGCACTCGAGAGGTTGAGGCAGGAGGATAGTTGTGAGCTCAAGGCCAGCCTAGGCTACAAAGTGAGCTCAAAGCCAACCTGAACTGCATATCAGGACCCTGTCTCAAAAAAAAAAAAAAAAAAAAAAAGGGTTTTACCTGGCAAGCACGGGTCCTGAAGTTTTAGCGAAGGACTATATTTACAGGAGGCTTTATTTATACACTTTATTTTTGTTTGTTTTGGTCTTCTCAAGACAGGGTCTCACTATGCAGTTCAGGCTGGCCTTGTAGCCCATGCTGGTCTTGAACTCTCAACAATCCTCCTGCCTCAGCCTCCCGAGTGCTGGGATTACAGGCGTGCGCCACCACTTGCCCGGCCCTCCTGTATACTTTTCAAGATTTGTACCCCGCCTATGTTTGGTTGGTTTTGTGTTTTGCAGTACTGGGGCCTGAATCTAGGACCCCGAGAATGCCAGGCAAGCGCTCTACCTTTGCCCCACAGCTCCAGTCCCCAAGACTAACTTTTTGCAATCAGAATAAACACCGGATAGTAAGTAACTTTGCAAAACCAGAGGAAAGTCACTCTGACATCCCAGCCACAGGGAAATAATGTCGCCAGAGGTAAGCAAGCTGTCGTTGGAATCTGAATCTTCCACCTGCCGCCCAGGCCAGGAAAAGCGCACGCAGACGCCAGCCCAGAGAAGCACAGACTGAGGCTCCGGGACCAGAACTGCTGTCAGCTCAGCTAGAGCTCCAAGTGGGCGATCAAGACATGAGACACGGGGCTGGGGGTATAGCTCAGTGACATAAGCGCTTGCCTGGCAAGCGCAAGGTCCTGAGTTCGATCCCTGGTGCCGGGAAAAAAAAAAAAAAAGACATGAGATACGAGTAAAGAAACAGCCCGGGGTCAGGGGGTAACGGCGTAAGAAATTAACCTTCCACTAAAAGGACTCTACCTCTTGCCTTCAGGAAGTACGAGACACTCATCTTCCTAATCCTATCTGCAGGATCCCACGGCGCAATCCTCCCCGACCGACTTCCGGTTCCTGTGTGCTTCGCCCGGAAGCGCGCGGCCTGTGCTGTGCAGAAAGGTTCCGGTTGAGCGGAGGCTCCCGGGGGATCCCAAGCCGAGCCCTTGGGCACCTGGCAGACTGCCTCCGCAGTGTCTGTGAAACATTCTAGCCCCGACCCGCTCTTTACAGTGGCTGCGCCGAATCTTTCGAAACGAAACTCCTCAGCTGCCCTTCGTCTGTAGTTTTTGCGGACTGCAGACAAGGGAGGCTACCCGGGTTTCTTCGGCTGTGTAGATGACTGGCTCCTACGGGGACCCGAGTGTGGTGGGGGAGCAGAGGCAGGTCCACGACGGCACCCCCAGATACAGTGGAACAAGTCGATGAGATGCGAAGTGTTTCAGAAGCTCAGCAAGGAAAACAGCAGGCATGAAAGTCCTGCATGGGTGAAACACGCCTGTAAACCCAGCGTTCGGCAGGCTGAGGCAGGAAGATCGCTGCCAGTTTGAGCCCAGCCTGAACTACATAGCGAGACCTGCTCAGAATGGGCGGGGATAAGAGGCCGGGTATCAGAGAAGGTAGAAGACGAAGGAGAGGGCTTTGGCAATGGGTGCGGTATTCCATTTGGAAGAGATGGAGGGTTGTGAGCCTGGAGCCAAGTTTGGTTGGCGTTGAATGCAAAGTGGAACAATTGCCCATCTGCGTCCCCCGAGTCTCTGGATTTCGAATTTAGTCATTTGCGCGATGTGTTTCTAGAAACATTCACCATATATAGCCGGTGGGAGGCTGGACTGGAAATGAAGAGCCTGGGAACAGGGAGAGGTCAGGAAGCTTGGTACCTTCCCCAAGGGGCATGAAAGGAAAGGAATCAAACCTGGGAAATGTGAGGAGGGTGGCAAGAAAGAGGGTTCCTTCTACAGGATGGTGTGGCTTAGGGAGTTTTATGAAGAAGAGGAGAGGAAGGCGAGGGTTTAGGCTTTTCTGGGACAGCAGTGAATTGGTTATCTGAACGTATATCAAAAGGCAATGGCAGCCGGGCCTGGTGGCGCACACCTGTAATCCCAGCACTCGGGAGGCTGAGGCAGGAGGATCCTCACAAGTTCGAGACCAGCCTGGGCTACAAAGTGAGCTCAAGGCCAGCCTGAACTGCATAGCGAGACCCTGTCTCAAAAAGACAAAAAACAAAGAAAAAAAAAGGCAATGGGTAGCCAGGCGAGATAGTGCATGACTGTCATGCCAGCACTGGAGAGGCTGAGGCAGGAGAATCATTGCAAGTTCGAGACCAGCCTGGGCTACCAAGTGAGTCATGTGTATTAATGGAAATTATAGGAATTCTAGGGCCAGGGATATAGCTCAGCGGCATAAGCGCTTGTCTGGCAAGCCCGCGGTCGTGAGTTTGAGTCCTGGTACACACACACACACAAAAAGCTAAGCATCTTGGCAGTTTCTGGGGAATTTAGGAATCTAACAAAAAACAAAGTCAACCTTTTTGGGGGTACAAAATCTTACAAATCAGGAAGAAATAATTTCCCTTTCATTCCAGAGCTTACTCAGCTTAATGAGCTGTTGGGGTTTAACTGTATTCCTCAAAAAATGATACACTGATAGCCATGCATGGTGGTGCATGCGTGTTATCCTAGTTCCGGTGAGGCTGAGGCAGGAGGATCAATGTGACTTTGAGCCATCCTGTCTCAAACAAACAAGCAAGCAAAAGATACGTTGAAGTCCTAACTCCTGGTACCTCAGAATGTGATCTTGTTTGGAAATCAGGTCATTTTAGTTGTAATTAGTTAAAATGAGGTAGAGGGAGATGTAGCTCAGTGGTAGACTGATGGAAAACACTATGAAGCAGACCTGAGCAGGACTTAATCAACTGGGTTTTCACGTTCAGGTGTGAACCTGTCCAAGGCCTAGGCTCCTTGTCTGGAAACGGTGGACTCATAGTAAGTGAAGCTCTGAGAGTCATTAACCCCTACTAACACCTGTGGATGAAGCCAGAAAGCCTCAAAGGACACCTGGATGATAGAGGCCCTAGCCTCAGCATCTCATTCTTGAGTGGATTAACCTCATACTTAGAGAAGTCCTTTAGTGGCTCCACCCTTCTTGAGTACTCCCCTCCTTTCTTCTGATAACCAAATAAATGTGGGCCCCACAGAGGTCTTGGTCTTTGAAGCCTGAGAGAATCCTGAATTCTGTGAGAGGGCTTTGATCCAAACTCCTGGAGCCCTGAAATCATTCCATTTTATTCAGCCTTTGTTGTACACTCATTTAGGAGATTGTAGACCTGATCAGCCCTCAATAATTAAGGGATATTATTAACGCGATAGTAGACCACTGCCTGGTGTGCACTGATGCCCTGGACTCAATCCCCAACACCACAGAAACAAGCAGACAAAAAGGTGAAAATTCCAGATACAATGGCGGTGCCTGTCCCAGATGCTGCACTTGGGAGGCTGACACGGGAGGATTCCTTGAACGCAGTTGCCTGGCAATACAGCAACACTTCAACTTGAAAAACAAAATAAAGTAGATCACACTAGACAGGTTAGTTGCTAATCCAATCTGACTGTCATCGTTATAAAATGGCCATGTGCAGGTGGGGCACAGTTTGGGTAGAGGGAGCCATCTACACACGGAGGAAGCTGTCACCAAAAACTAGGAGAGATGCATGGGGCAGATTCCCCTCAGAGCTCTTAGAAAGAATCAAAGCCAACGTACTGACTTCAGTCTTCTGGCTTCCTCAGGGAGGAGAGAATAAACATCCATCGTTTCATGCCTTTCTCTTCATGGTATTTTTTTTTAATCTTTTTGAGACAGGGTCTTGCTGTGCAGTTCAGGCTAGCCTTGAGCTCACTTTGTAGCTGGTCTCCAATTCACAATGATCTTCCTGCCTCAGCCTGATTACAGGCATGTGCCACCACGCCCTGCTGTGTTCATGGTAATTTGTTGCAGTGGTCCCAGGAAACTAACAAATGAAAGTTATACCTAAAGACACTTGGTAATGTCTCAGAGAGGGTGTGACTTGCTGGCAAGAAGCAACTAAGCATTCTCCGCACAGCTCAGGCGGTCTGCCAGCCTCTTGTAACCTCAGCTTCCTCCTTTGCAAAATGGAGATTCCCTGCTTGGAAGGTTCAGAAGGAACTTTGAAGATGCACTCAGCAGACAATAAAACTTCAGGAAAAACTCACTTCTTCTAATTGTTAATGACCTTGAGGGAAAACACCCTTATTCCTCAGAGCATTCATTCAGAATTATGCTTCAGTCAGAGGCTGGAAATCATAAGGAAAGAGAAAACCAGTGCTCATGAGTATGAATCAGTGCGTTCAAAACGAAAGTTGCCATCTTTCCCCAGAAACTGGCTCCTTCTCACTTCCCTGTGCCTATCGCCCACAGAGAGGTGTCCCTGGCTCGGTTTATTTACTCGGGTTAATTTTGTTTAGGGAATGCTAGGCACGGTGGCGCATGCCTGTAATCCTAGCACTCAGGAGGCTGAGACTGGAGAATCATTGCTAGTTTGACACCAGCCTGGCCTACAAAGTGAGCTCAAGGCCAGCCTGAACTGCATCGTGAGACCCTGTCTCAAAAAGAAAATTTTAAAAATTGAGGAAAAGCATTGAAATTAATGTTCCATACCTTCATGACTTTGTGGCACGCGCACATGCACACACGCGCATGTGTGTGTTTTGCTGGGGATCGAACCAGGGCCTTGGACATGGAAGGTATGCGCTCTATCATAGCTCCAGCCCTCGTTCTTCAATGAGTCATAAAAAGCATTACACTTTTAAAAAGTAGATACACTGGACTTCATAAAAACTGAAATACATTAAGACATCGTTTAGAGAGTGAAATGGCAAGGTACAGAGTGAAAGAAAATATTTACAATACTACAGCTGACAACTTGCATCCGAAAGATGCTTTCAGGTTTCCTACAGACTAGTAAAAGAAAGGCAGGCCCAGGTTTTAGAAATGGGCAAAGACTTTAATGTAGATACTCCAGCTATAGAGGAGATACAGATACATTTTTTGGACACTAAGGGTTGAACCCAGGGCCATCCCTGTATCGGCAAGGGCAAGCACTCTATTACTGAGCTACATGTCCAGCCCTTCTATTTTTTATTTTGAGGTAGGACCTCACTAGTTGCCTGGGCTGGCCGTGAACTTGTGATTCTCCACCCTCAACCTCTTGAGTAGCTGTGATGATAGGCATGCACCACTGTGTTTACATAAAGAGGATACTCAAGGGACTGACTGGCAGATGAAAACAAGTGTTCTGTTTTATTAGTCATAAGTGAAATGCAAATTAAAACCACATTGTGATATCAGAAAATACCCATGAAGATAGCTAAAGTGAAAAAAGCCAGGCGTGGTGGCACACGCCTATAATTCCATCACTCAGGAGGCTGAGGCAGGAAGATCTTTGTGATTTTGATACAAGCCTGGGCTACAAAGTGAGCTCAGAGCCAGCCTGAACTGCATAGGGAGACCTGATCTGAAACAGACAAAAATAAAAAGAAAAAAGTACTGATAGGTCAACAGACTGGAGTGTTGGTAAGGATGTGGAACAATTGCTGATGAAGTGTGGTTTGGTAGAGTCACTGGAAAACTGGCAGTATCTCACTTTTTTGAACTAAAGATATATGCACCTTGTGGACCTGGAAATCTGACCCCTGGTTGTATGTCCAACACAGTACAAACACGTGTGCACTCACAGAGCTGCAGTAGGAACCAGGGATACTTCTAACCTTTGGAGAGGTTCAGAGAGCGTGACTAGTTTGAGGCCAGTCAAAGTTACTTAGGAAGAACCTATCTTGAAATAAAATAAATGGGCTGGGGATATAGGTCAGCGATAGAGTGGTTATCTAGCATGAGAGGCTCTGTGAAAGGGGAGGGTGTGCAATACATTACATGTGTGAAATTACTAACAGTGGTCCCTCAGCTATCAAAGGAGTTACATTCCAGAGACGTCCGCCATAGGGGAAAATCCGTGAAGTAGCAGCGTTATATTTATCATTTATACACATTTTAAGGCTTTATTAACCCTTCCCACATTCCTATAGACCTTTCCCACTCTCTTATTAACTTTTCCCACACTCTTATAAACACTTCACATGCTGTTAAACACAAGGAGAGATGCTGAACATACTGGCACAGTGAGGGAGAGCAAACAGATGCTGCGGTCGCTGAGCCAATCAGTGCCCAGGATACAGAACACAGTGCTGTGGTTGCTCACCCTTCATTCCATCAGCCAAGAGTGTGCTGTGCACATCTCATGTTGGCAAACTTGAGCAAGCGGTAGTGGTGTACTGCATTCCCATTGTGTATAGTATGGTATTCATCTGCTGATGAAATACATACTGTATTTTATCTTGATTTAATATTCTTTTAATATGTTGGAAGTAACATTTTTTGTATTTTTTAAATTGTTTTAAATTTTTAGGGAAAATAATTAAAAGCATAAGTATTATATAAATACCTATATATTGCAAAATCCTACAATATAGCAAAGACTCTGCAATACAGAATTTTATATATATATATATATATATATTTTTTTTTTAAACCCATGATACAGTGAAGCCATAATAAGGGAACTGCAATATAGTGAGGGACAACTGTACTTAATAGATGTTGATTACATAACTGGTAAAATTTCACATGGTTACAAGAATGTTTCAGAGCTGGGCATAGTGGCACATGCCTGAAATCCCAGCACTTCATGTAACAGAAAATGCTCCCCCCGGCCAGTATACTTCAGTTTTTTATTTGCCCCACAGAATAGTTCCTGTTTCAGTTCCGGTTGCTTCTGTTTCATAGAAACAGCTGGTCAGTGTGATGCATGTTTTATAAAGCAATCTCCAACTGACAAGCCGTTCTGCTGTGCTTTCTGCTTGCTTATCCCATATAAACCCTGGACCACCAGAGAGCAGAGATTTGGGGAATAATCCCGATCAGTGCCTGTCCACATAAATAAATGCCTCTAAATTCTGGGTGTCGTTTTGGTGCTTCTGTTTGCCATTGTATCTGGTGTGTCAGCTGGGAAGATGGACCATGCTGATGTCTTTGGTCACCAGTCCTGGCCCTCATGGATGGAGCAAGGACCTCTCCAGGTCCTGATGGGAAGATGTGCCCTCAAGATTTCTCGAGATCCCTCAGAGGTCTGAAGGAGGATTCCTGGCTCTCTGCTCAAGTGTCTCACAGTGGACCCCAAAAGGAGGAGGATGCAATCTGTGTCTGCCTGCCTGTCTGGTTCCGTTAGGACCCCCGGGGGCATGCCAGCTAGTCAGTCTATCAGTTCTACTCAGTTTGAGAAGAGCTTGATCAACTCTTGTTAGTTAAGGCCACCCTCAGGGCAAAGGGGGTTTGACAGTGTAAGCAATAGTCTGCTCTGTCTGTGCGCCAAGACTGGGAATCACCGGTCATGGGGGCCGATTGGGCCCCCACCTGTAGTTCTATGTCAATCAACGTATGGCATAATGCAGGCCTTGCACCCTCCTTAGCTAAGTCGTGCCTAAGTCCCTGCAAGGGGTGCAGCCAGGCAGGCATCATCTGAAGGGGCTCCCCTCTTTCTCTCTCCGAGGGGCACCCACCCTCTGTCTGTTGTACCATCATTCAAGGGTACAGAACACAATGGAAGTCAGAGATGGGAATTAAGTAGTCAAAACCCACAGTCCCTGACTACCAAAAAAGGGGGGGGGGCGTTTATGGAGTTAAAAATGAAACCAAACTACTCCCTGCAACTCAAAGCAGAAGAAAAGAGAGGAAGGCCCATTCTTCCTGAGAGTCCCACCTTTGCACCCTCTGCGGAGTTGCTGCCGACAGCTATAGCTTCGCTCTCTGCTCCTGACTCTACTTCCTGCCAATTGAACAGGCTCCAGCCAGCCACTGCCTGCATTAGGCCACAAAGGCCTTCTCACAAATCTCTTTCATGGCTACACCTATCTTGGTCAGATGGCGGTCATCTAACACCCACCAGAGATGACTGTCTACAATCCCTTCTGAGTTCCACACTTCGACTGAGGAAAAATTGGAGTGTCAGCCCTGACAAATGAGTTGTGCCCTGTCAAGGCCTGAATAGATAGGACAGACCAAACTATCCAATTGGGGCCCCGAGAGCCCACGATCATTGCAGAAGTTGGGGGCAAACCTGTGACTTTCCTGGTAGATAACGGAACAGAACTCTCTGCCTTCAAAAGTCCCCTCTGTCAAAAAGTTGTCATCAGCAGGGCACCTGGAACTCTTGCCTCTCTCCCCTCTGCCAAGCACAAACTTGCAGCCTGAGAGGACATCTCATAAAAAATGAATTCCTGTATAAGCCAATTCTTATACCCCCTCTGGGAAGAGACTTCCTCTTCAAGGTAGAAGTCAGTTTCCTTTGCACCAAGCCAATCAGGTTCCCTCCCTTTTAACCCTGCACTTTCAACTTTGACTGTTCCCCGAGAAGGTGACGCCTGCGTCAGCCTGAGACAGGAACCATAATCCTGAAGTTCTGAAAATTCTTGTCCCAGAAGTATAAACTAAAGACTCACCTCCAGGCCTGGCCATCAATCATGCCACCTCACCGTGACCCACCCCACTGCTATCAGATGTCACAGGAAGCACTAACAGGCATCTGGCCACACATCAGCCTGATACACTGTTAGTCACCTTGGGCAAGATCTCCGTGTCTTCAACAGCGTAGCCGTCACCTTACACTCCGCAGGTCCTGACCCATGCACCCCTTTTGGACAGCTCTAGGTTTAAAAGATGCCTTCCTGGGCTGGGGATATAGCTCAGTTGAATAAGCGCTTGCATGGCAAGTGGAAGGTCCTGAGTTCGATCCCCGGTACCACAAAAAAAGAAAAAAAAAAAATCAGCTTCAAAAGATGCCTTCCTCTGCTTGCAAGTTGCTCCCATAGTTCCTTCAATTGGGAAAATCCTGAGAGAAAAGCCTGCTCACTTGGACTCAGTTGCCACAAGGGGTTAAGAATGCCCCCACTATTTTGGGGGAGGCTGTAACAACAGATTTGGCCAAGCCACCAGCCCCTTTTCCCCGAGGTTTTTGTGTCCCTGCCAGCTCTGTTGTGATCCCCCAAGCAAACGGTACAGACTGTCCAACTGCTAAAATGCACCTCTTCTGCCTATAGAGCCAGTTCAAGGTCTCCCAGCTGCCAGTGCTGCTGTGGTTTGCTCTCCATATACATTGCCTCAGTGTTCTGCTGCACATAGGCTGCTAGTACCTCTGTCTGGACCTAAAAAATGCCAGCTTCTGCCTTTGATTGGCTCCTGTCAGCGAGCCGCTTTTCACAACTGACCTGGACTCAACCTCCCAGAGGTTCAAAAACCTGTTCCCTCTTTTAAAAGCATTTTTGGTCAGGCATGGTGGCACACACCTGAAATCCCAGCACTCGGGAGGTTGAGGCAGGAGGATTGCTGTGAATTTGAGGCCTGCCTGGGCTACAAAGTGAGTTCAAGTCCAGCTTGAACTGCATAGCAAGATCCTGTCTCAAAAAGGCAAATAATTAATTAATAAATTTTTTAAAAAATCATTTCTGATACTTCCAACCTGCCTGCTGGAAAGGCACAAAAGCTCTGCTACAATATCTGGCAGAAACTGGTTACAAGAAAAAAAAAAAAACCTCTGCAAATATCTTAGAGCAGCTGGCTTCCATAAGATTTGGATTCCTGAGTTCACAAAAAAATGATGCATGCCGGGTGTTGTGGCTCATGCCTGTAATCCCAGCCCTCAGGAGGCTGAGACAGGAGGATCGTTGCAAGTTCGAGACCAGCCTGGGCTACAAAGGGAGCTCAAGGCCAGCCTGAACTGTATAGTGAGACCCTGTCTCAAAAAGACAAAAAAATAAAAATTAAAATTAAAAAAAGATGCCTACTCAGACTGTCAGTGCCCAGTGACCCTACCCAAGCAAATACTTAGATCTGGCCACTAAGGGCTGCCTGCACCCTCTGCCTCTGTGCTCCACCAGCCACTGTCCTTCTGATCAAGAAAGCTGACAAGCTCAAGCTCCCCTTACACTGAGACTTAACTGTCCAGGTGCCACGTGCTGTACTGGGATGAACTGTTCTAAAAGTGGACTCCCTGACAGATGCTGCATATACCCTGTTTACAGATGGAAGTAGCCTGTTAGGGATGAAGTCCGGCAGACTAGATATGCATGCTGTGGTCACAAAACTATTTTGGCCAAAACTGTCCTGCGGGACAGCAAACTGCTTCCTCTGCTGTGTGGACACCTGCCACCAATGACACAAAATAGTCCAGTGCAGAGGTCTGAGCCTCTGGGGATCTGATTGACTGAACAGCAGTCCCAGCCACCGGACTTGCCCCCACCCTATGTTCTGCAAACTCAAGCCACTGCACTGGCACTTGTACCCCTGCAGCCAGCTCAGGCTTCAGCATCTGTGTCACCAGCCCCGACCTGCCATTCCCTACCTGTACGGAGAAGACAGTAAAAGTCTGTAGGGTCCTGTTGTAAAAAAAATCATCTCTAGGTATGGCCTACGCTTGATCACTGGCAATGATCATGGGCCTGCATTTGTAGCAGAGGTAACGCAAAAGCTAGATTCACACACACATAAGCCAGGTACATATTAACTATCTCTACAAGTTTCCGAAATCCAGCCATAGATCCGCTGAAAAATTTACCTGGACAGCTTCTCCGAGGCTCGCTCTAAAGAGACAACACAGTCACAGCCCTGCTGGTCACTGCGTGCTGACCAGTGCACGCACGGCCGAAGCCTGAGGACAATGCTCACAGGATTACTCCATGCCTATTTCCTTTGATTTTTGTGTCTTTTCAGGCTGCTTACCCCAGCCCTTGCTTCCCTGTCCCCCTGCTAGCTGTGTTTTTTGTTAATTGACCTGGATTCTGTTTACCCCAGTCCTTGCTTCCCCATCCCCTACTAGCTGTGTTTCTTTGCCTTAACCTCTATGGACATTTGCCCCAAGAGAATAGAAAAATCAAACAGTTGACCAAGATTTGATCCTAGATCAGATTAACTCCCTTCCTACCTTGCCAAGTAATGTTACAAAACAGATGGGCCTAAATGATCTGTTCCTGAAAACAGTTTAGGAAAAAACAAAACAACTCTGTAATAAGGCAATCTTGGGGAACTTGGTTAGGGTCCATCCTAGGATCACTGACTACACTAATGTTACTGCTTCTAGTCGGGCCTTGTCTCAAAAGACCACATGTAATAAGCCCAGCAAAGATTTGCCAGAGAAACTAAAAGTTGGGAGGTGTAACAGAAAATGCCCCCCTGAGCCAGTATACTTCAGTTTCTCAGTTGCTCCACATCATAGTTCCTGTTCCAGATCCAGCTGCTCCTGTCTCTTGGAAATGGCTGGTCACTGTGATGCACATTGTACAAACTAATCCCCAACTGACAAGCCAGTCTGTCTCTGTACTTCCTGCTTGGTTATCCGATATAAACCCTGGACCAGCAGAGATCAGGGCCTGATATTCTGGGAGTGTCCACGTAAAATAAATCTGCTCCTGGGTGTTATTTTGGTGTTTCTGCCTGCCACTGAATTGGGAAACTGTGGCAGGAAGATTGTCACAAGTTCAAAGTCAGCCTGAACTTCTTAGCCAGACCCTGTCCGCTCCCCACCAAAAACAGTTCATTGTTCTGGGATTGAACTCAGAGCCTTGAACAAGCTAGGCATGTGCTTTCCTACTGAGGTCACCACGTCCCTGTTTATTTTGGAATGGGTTTCTCAGCCATCCTGGCTATGATCAGGTGTAGTAGGTATCTGCTCTTATTCTGAGACAGGACCTTGGTAAGTTCCCAGGCCGGTCTCAATTTTTCAATCCTCCTCTCCCTTACCCTCCAAAGTAGCTGGAATTACCAGTGTGCACCACCATGCCTATTGTGCATTTGTGAGCACACTCTGACTGCAGCCAGTCACACAGATGGATCATAGACACATTAGCTGAAAGAAGCCACATGTTTATATATGAGATGCAAGTGAGTCAAAACTAATGTAAGGTAGTCAGGCGTGGTGGCGCATGCCTGTAATCCCAACACTCAGGAGGCTGAGACAGGAGGATCAATGCGAGTTCATGACCAGCCTGGACTACAAAGTGAGCTTAAGGCCAGTCTGAACTGCATAGTGAGACCCTGTCTCAAAAAGACAAAAAAAAAAAAAAAACAACTAATCTAAGGTGATGAAAAGCAGGTTCCATTTGAGGGCTGATTACTGAAGAGTTAATGGGCCTTTTGGACGGCTGGCTCTACAGTACTTTATTTATTTAAAGCTCTGGGTACTAGTTAGACATTTATGTGCACTTTGTAAAACCCACCAGGTTGTATGCTTATGACCTGTGCATTTTTCTACATTTGTAATGCTTTGATAAAATGTTACTTGAGAGTTTACTTCCTCAAATGGCTTTGAGGCAGATCTACATCATCTAAGATTTGAATGTTTAGTGACATTTTTAGGTCATCAGGGTGGGAACGCCTGACCTAGTTCTCTGTCCCATCTGCAACCCCCAGTGATTTCTTTTTTTTAATAGAGGAAAGACAATTAGTCCCACTAGTCATAGCCTGGGAGAATTTTGAGGTTTTAAGGTTTCTTTTTTCTGTCTTATAGCATACTTTATTGTCTTTCAACATTGCAAAGAACTAAAATTATTAACCACATGATCGAATTAAGAAAAAAACAACATTCTAGTCTTTAGACCCAGAGTCAGCATATTTGACCTCAGGCTCCCCCGCTGCTACATAATACATATTTATCTCAGTTTGTTTCTGTTGAACAGTTTTCCCTTTTGCAAAATAAAACTCAAAGTTCCACTCTTGAATGAATGTTGCCGAAATCAAAGTACATAAATCCTCGTTAAACTACACAGTGCCATACAATGAGAGACATGTGCATTTGTCTCTATTTGTTATAAAGTTGAAGATGAAATGTGATTATCTCAGAAACAACCTCAGGAGGAAAACACCCAGAAGCGCTGTAGCACAGCGCCTCATGTGGCTGATGTAGGCATAACTTGGGGTTTTACAGGCCAGCTTTTTAAAGCCCGGTTCCATAAGGGACGTTTCCCCTCAATGTTCAAATTTCCAACAGATGTCATTCTCCTCCCTTTAGCTCTTGCTGGGACTAAGCCTCTAAGTCTAACTTCCCCCTCCGTGCTTCCGGTAATGGTCTAACAGGTAAGCCATGATCCTGTGTCCGCCCGGGACTTCTTTTCTGGCTCTTTAGATTTCATGGGCTGCATTTTTCCATGCTCTGGACCTCTACAAGGTTGCTGTATTTTACTCAGAATGCAGATTTGCATAAACTGGACTGTCTGTGTAATGAGGGCCTCCATTCCACTCAATTCAGCCGCCCATCTTTTAAAAATTATGGCAAAATGCGTACATTTTAATGCACAGTTAAGTGGCATTTAGTCCATTGTCAAAGTTGTGCCGCAGTCACTCCTATCCAGGTCCAGAGCATTTCTCACATGCCCAAAGGAACCTCATGCACATGGGCAGTCATCCTCCAGTCGCCCCGCTCCCCCCAAAACCTCTAATCTGCTTCCTGTCTCCGTGATTGGACCGACCTTAGGTATTTCGTAGAAAAGAATCAACCAACGTAAGCAACGTAAGCGAGGCACAGCAGCATGGAGTTGGACAGCCTTGTGCTCAAAGGAGTCTGACAAAGCACACACCAAGCATCACCACCCCAGGACCTTTGCACTTCCTCTTGTCATTTCCTAGATGCTTTTCTCTCAGGTACAGGCTTGGCTTGACCCCTTCCTTACAGGTCACCTCATCAGAGAAGACTTCCTTGACCTCTTTATTTACAGTAACATGTTTTATCCTTCCCTATCCCTTTATTCTTTGTAGCATTATCTCTTTCCGACCATATTGTGTATGTGCATATTCATTTCTCCCCCGCACCCACTGCCTGTGTGCTGGGCACATGCTAGGTGCCCCATAAATACTGTACTTAGTGCATGGGGGAGCGCACAGTTCACAATATTGGATTAGGGAGTCTCTCTGGACGCCAAGCTGATTCCTGTTTGAAGACAAAGTGATATTGGTACCAGGAATCGAACTCAGGACCTTGCGCTTGCCAGGCAGGCGCTTGTGCCACTGAGCTATCTCCCTAAGTGAAACTGAATATAGAAATATACAGGTCAACTCCACTGGGCTCTCCGGCACTTTGCTTGACTGTCGGCTCCTTCACTTGCCTTCCTGTTCTTTCTTTTAAAAGGGAAAATGCTTTCATGACCCCAAGTCATCTCACTTTATTAATTTTTTATTGATACTCGTGTCTGTTTATTCAGCAAACGCTTACTGGATCCCTGCTATGTAGCAGGCAGGTCCTGGGGTACCTATCAAGAATGCAACAGCCAACCCCTGTCCTGGCAAAGCCCAGAATGGCAACGGAGACCAGCAAAGCAGCCCGCAGTCACAGAAGAGTGTGCTGCTCAAAAACACAACTTTAAAGATGGAGGGAAAGAATACCAGGTACAAAAGACAATCATTACACTATGTACAGCAGCAAAAATTGGTGGAAATCCATCTGTTGAACAGTGAAGAAATATACACAGACTATTACATTGTCATTAAAATGATCACATGATGCAGCCATAATAATGGGATGTAAAACGTGTGTAGCCAGGTGTGGTGCATGCCTGGAATCCCAGCACTTGGGGAGGCTGAGGCAGGAGGACTGTTGTGAGTTCAAGACCAGCTTGGGCTACCAAGTAAGTTCAAGGCCAGCCTGAACTGCAGTGAGACCTTGTCTCAAAAAGATAAAAAAAAAAAAAAAAAAAAAAAGATGTGTGCAGAGAAATTGAAGAGAAATAAAAGTTTTATGAGGGAAAACAAAAAGGTTTTATGAAGACTACAGTTTCAGTCACATTAGTGTATGCACAAAGGACCAGAAAGAAACTCACAAAAATGTAGCAGTACGATTCAAAGTATAATATTAGGTTGAACTGCATGACATTGCCATCTTTCGAAGTCAAGTTTATCTGATTCAATCCGATGTATTGGTGGAAAGGGTCCAACGCAGACTTGGATTTAAATCTCAGCTCCAGTACTACGTATTACCCACCATGCATCATCTCAGTTGTGTAACCTTGAACAAATTTACTTAGTCTCTCTGTGGGTCACAGTTGCCTCATCTGTAAAATGGGCATAAAACTACACTTCAGAGTATGGCAAAGATTAAAGGGGGCAATGCAAGTAAGCAGCTGGGCACACTGCAGTCTCTGAGTAAATGGTGGCCACCACTATGAGTGGTATTTCTTTCTTTAATGTATTTCCCAAATTTCCTATAGTTATAGTTTTCTTCCAACTTTTAAAAGTAATAAACATAAATAACCATTTCAACTCACAAAAGCGTCACACGCTGTTCCCTGGGGATCATGAGCCTGTTCCTGGGAATGCAGCCGGGGTCTTTCTTCCAGCCCTGCTGCGGCGGGGGAGGGAGGGCTCTGAGGTCACAGCAGGATGTCAGTGCTCAAAGGACCCTGCGTGCTTTATTTACAGAGGACATTCTGTCCCTCAGCCCAGCAGCTGCTGCCTGGCCCAGCACCCCAGAGAGACTGCCTCAACCCACCCTCCACCGCCATCCTTGGTCATGACACTTCTGGCACAGTACTCCCCCTCCGGAGCAGCCTCCGGTTCCTGAACACAGACGCTGAGCTCAACTCTTATCCACTACCCAGGGGTAGGCTGCAGAGTTTCCGTTTGGAGCAATGAAAGTTTTGGAAATAAACAGTGATTGAAAGGACACAAACTTGGAGTTAGGTATAGGGTGAACAAGTCTGGGGATCTAATGTGCAGTCTAGCTGGTGACGGACGCTGTTATTTGATTATGACTGTCGCTGTACAATGTTTATGCGTATCAAACCATCACATAGCACTCATTAAATGTATACAAAAACACTGGGCATGGTGACACATGCCTGTAATCCCAGCACTTGGGAGGCTGAGACAGGATGATCACCATGAGTTCCAGCTACCCTGAACTATAAAAAAGTGGCCGGGGGTATAGCTCAGCGGCATAAGCAAGCACTGCCTGGCAAGTGCATGGTCCTGAGTTCAATTCCTGGTACCAAAAAAAAAGTAAATAAAAAATCGAGAATGAGAGGACTGAAGGGAGTGGGTTTCATGAAATAACCTGGGACAGGGCCCATCAAGATAAGGGACCTAAAAAAAATTAAAAAATTAAAAAAAATTGTGCCTTTGCAACAAATATTTTGGGCCAGGGATATAGCTCAGTGGCATAAGCGCCTGCCTGGCAAGCGCAAGGTCCTGAGTTTGATTCCCGGTACCAAAAAAAAAAAAAAATTGTGCCTTTGCAAGATAAGGGACCTATGTTTAGGCCCCTGCTTGCTCCTTGACTCAGTGGCTTTGGGTGATTCAACTCCGAGGCTCAGCTTCTCCTTGGCAAGGCGGCTGACAGCCGGCTGCCCTCTGAGGGGGGTCTTGCAGCTCCCATTATTGAAGTGTAGGAAACTCTTCTGAGGAGCACTCAGTAAGCGCCCAGCAGCACTCTGCCTCCACCAAACAGAAAGAAAAGGCCCGCCACAACAAAACGACAGGGGTTTCGCTGGTGTGTGTTTTCTTTTTTAATACTAAGGATGCCTGAAATTCTATGCTCTGATTCCTGTTAAATGAAAACCAGAAATGAGGAAAAGGAAGCAGGAAGACTTCAGGAGACCTCTCAGCTCCTGGCTCTGCGGCGGGCAGGAGACCTGCGCTACGTTTTCTGCGGGTTGGTTTTCGGGAGACCTCCAGGGAGGGGCAGGGAGTGAGGACGCGGAGAAGAGCACAGTCACAGTCTTGCCCTGGCCCTGTCCTCAGGAGAAACGTCCTCGGCCTGTCCCTCTTCATGCCCCTGCCCCCTCCCTCCGCCTTCATACTTCAAGTTGGCTCTGCCACATCTCTTTGGGGAAATTTTTCTCCCTCTTTGTTCATCCAAAACAGCAGAAATGAACCATCTTGCTTGCTTAGCCTCAGGCCCCTGGTCCCAAACAGCTGACCCTCCGCCCTCTGGGGCTGTCCCTGGGCTAGGCCTCAGCTGACTCCATGCTGCCAAGACCCCACATGGCTGGTTGTTGTAGGAATGATTCTGCCTCCTTCCTCTGGGCAGGTGGCTTGACCTCTTCCACTCTAGGGATGATGGGAAATGAGACAAAGCACTCCAGATGACAACTCCACAAGATGACCAGAGGGGCAGGGAATGAAGGCCACCACTGTGTTTTGAGAACATCTCAAAAACCGTGTTAGGTAGATATCAACATCCTGACTTTACAGATGAGGAGTCCAAGGCTTAGAGAAGCAAAAGAGCGGGTGTGGTGGCACATGCCTGTAATCCCAGTGCTCGGGGAGGCTGAGGAAGGAGGATTGCTGCTAGTTCGAGACCAGCCTGGGCTACAAAGTGAGCTCAAGAAAAGCCTGAATGAACTGCATAGCGAGACCCTGTCTCCAAAAGACAAAAAAAAAAAAGAGAAGCAGAGGAACTTGTCCAAAGACGAATAGCTACAAAGTAACTGAGCCAACAATTGAAAACGGAATTTGTAGATTCCTGGATTCACTGCATTATATCATACTGGTGTGTGCGTGGGGGTGGGTGGCATGTGGGTGCAGGTCGATCAGCTAGATTATCAGGTGTCATCCATCAGGATGGAAACCCAGCAGCCCTGTACATTAAGCCATACTTGTAGGATGGCTGGGTGCTTAGATACAGAGGAGAGGGTTAGTGTGTACCAGGAGCCCTGTAGTCGCTGAGGATGGTGACATGAAGGGAGGCGGCTTGATGAGGTGCTCAGCTTCAAGGTCACCCGAGCCCTGCCTGTACCTCCTGGTGATGGAACTTCACTGTACCCCACTGTGTCCAGCTTCATTCACCTCCTGATGAACACAGGCATGCAGCTAGTTCTTGGGATTTAAAAAAGCTACTATATGGAGGCCCACACCTGTAATCCAAGCACTCAAGAGGCTGAGGCAGGAGGATCACCGTGAGTTCGAGGCTGGCCTGGGCATATAACGAGACCCTATCTCAAAATAAATAAATAAATAATACATGTGCAGGTGTGGGACGTGGTATCTGTCACATGTCGGTGATTCTGACTACAGGAGAGTTTGAAGAAGGAAGATGCGGAGATGGGGCTGCCAGTCTGGGCAACCTAGTGACTTGGTGAGATCTTGTTTCGAAATAATTTTTTTTTTTTATCTTTTTCAGGCAGGGTCTCACCATGCAGTTCAGGCTAGCCTTGAGCTCACTTTGTAGTCCAGGCTGGTCTCGAACTCACAACAATCTTCCTGCCTCAGCCTCTCGAGTGCTGGCATTACAAGCATGTGCCACCATGGGGGGCTCGAAATAAAATTTTAAGAGCTGAGGATGTGGGTCAGTGGTAGAGCGCCCGCCTAGCCTTGCTGGAGGCCCTGGGTTCAATCCTCAGCCGCAGGGCAAACCACTCTTAACTAAAAAAAAAAAAAAAAAAAGAAAGAAAGGAAAGGGAAAAAGCGCATGCGCTGGTTTTATGAGGGTCACAGAAATAATCTACTGACTTTACACTCTAGCGAGGGCAACTCTGTCATGTGTGTTTGGCAACAGAGGTGGAATTAACACAAGTACTGTACGTGGATTACCACAGTGCGAGGCTGCCAAAGGGAAGGACGGATCCCGGAGACCCTAAGCGGAGGGCTTCCTGGGAGGTGGCACTTTCCTAGAGCCACGCCTCTCAGTAGGTGTAAGCTCTTACCTCCGGAGAGCGCTTTATCAGAAGTTAGATCGTTCAGCTTTCCCCAGGGGCTCTGACACGAAAGCATAAGCCTTCCCCTCTGACAGCGCTGGAAACTCAGACCCAGAGAGGCGCCGCACGCAGCCGGCCAGCGGCCAGCAGGACCCACACCGCGCCCGCGAGCCAGCGCCCGTGCCGGAGGCGGCGGGAGGCCCCGGGGGGCGGGGCGGGGCGGGGCCGCGCCTGGCCGGGCCGGGAGGCGGCGGCGGGGAGCCGCGAGCGGCGGGCGGGCCATGGGCGACCGCGAGCGCAACAAGAAGCGGCTGCTGGAGTTGCTGCACGCGGCGGACACCGGCAACGCGCGCTGCGCCGACTGCGGGGCGCCGGGTGAGGGCGCGGGCGCGGGCGGGGTGGCCTGGGACCCCAGAGCGCTGCCTCGGCCCCGGCCCAGCACCCCGCGGACTCCTCCCTCGCGAGCACCCCGGCCCGCCCACCCGAACCCTGACCCGGACTCCGGGTTCGGACCGGACCGCGACGCCGGGTCCGGACCCGTGCGCGCTGGTGTCCTGCTCACCACCTTAACCTGACACCCACGTCCTTGTGCCGGCCCTCTGGACCCCGGGACCGCTCACCCAACCCACCGAGGGACCCCGAGTCCCCCGGCGCCACCCCCGACCCTCATGCCCCTTGCCCGGGCTCAGACCTCCCTCCTCCCGCGCGCTCCTCTCGGTTCCCCCTCGGTCCTGCCGCTTCCACGTCGCGCCCGCCTCCAACCCTGGCCTCCCTCCAAGGGCTTCACCCACCCTAAAGTGCCTGACCGCAAGGTTTCCTGCCGGTGATTCAGTGGGTCCCAGGTGGGGAGACTGAGAAAGATGGGGTCCCACGCAGGCGGAGCTGGCCACGGCCCCCTGCAGCCACAGCTAGCCCTGCGCGCCCCCAGCGCGCCCTGGACTCGTCGCCCTGCTCCGCTAAGCTCAGGTTCCCCCCTCCCCCTGCAGATCCCGACTGGGCCTCTTACAAGCTGGGGATCTTCATCTGTCTCCACTGCTCCGGCGTCCACCGCAACTTCCCCGACATCAGCAAAGTCAAGTCCGTGAGGCTTGACTTCTGGGACGACAGCATCGTGGAGGTACAAAGGCGCGCACGTACAGAGCCTGAAAGCTAAAGCTGGGATGAAGGCACGAGGAGGGGGGCAACTGAAGCCAGAGAGGGACACAGCTCAGGAGAGGACACACAGCCTCGGCAATGGAGGCTTTCACAAGGGCTGAGTTCAAATCTTGCCTCCTCAGTTGCTGACTTTCAAGCTCTGAAGCCCTGAGCTGGTTACATAATCCTAGCTCTTTACCTTCGGTTTCAGTGGTGGTGGTATGGGCAGACCCCACCCTTCTGCAGGGCTGCTGTAAGGATTCAGTGCAGGCTCGGTCCAGGCACAAAGTAAGCTGTCAGTTAACAGTTGCTGCTGTCATTAGTGGGAGCACTAGACCCGGGGGGGGGGCGCGGACGGGAAATAGCCTGGTCTCTGTTCTATGCCTCCTCCTTCTCTCCCCCAGCCAGGAAAAAGACCACTTTGGCCTCCCGCCTGGTGGGCATGATGGATGCTCTTAGTCGGGGGTAATGCTATTGTGGCCAGTAAAGCCTTCAGAGAGCCGGCACTTCCACGATCTGGTGGTTGGCTGCAGGGTTCAGTAAGGTCGGGCAGCAGGGGACGCTACTGAGCGCCTGCTCTGTGCCAGAGACTGTATGCAACGCCACCAGGCTGGGTGGTTTACTTGGTCAGCAAATAGCCCCTGTGAGCCCGCTGTGTGCTGGGTGCTGAGGGAGGTCCCTCCTCACCCGGGCCTTCTGTTTAGTGCAGGAAGCAGGAAACCCATCCACCCGCACAGGATCCTCACTGGTTTTATTTGTGCCCCGTGACTCCCCTGTCCTCTTTTCTTCATTTTTGCAGGTGTAAAAGTCCTTTGGGGCCGGGCGTGGTGGCGCACGCCTGTCATCCTAGCACTTGGGAGGCTGAGGCAGGAGGATTGTTGTGAGTTTGAGGCCAGCCTGGGCTACAAAGTGAGCTCAAGGGCAGCCTGAACTGCATAGCGAGACCCTGTCTCAAAAAGACAAGAAAATGAAATAAAATAAAATAAAGATCTTGGGGGATCTCAGGGTCACTCGAGGCCTAAATGGTAGAGTTGGGGCTTGAGCCCTGCTCTGTTGGGACCCAAAGCTGGTGCACGTCCTGGGACGCAGCACAGGGGCTCCCCCAGGAGAAGGAGGCTGGGGTTCACTCTGTCAGAGGGATGTGCATTAACAGCCTGGTATTTCTTCCCTCTGCTGCCCTTGCCCTGGGTATGCCACTGGCTTGTCCATTCTTGGCCTGTCAGCCCCTGGTCCTGCTGACCCACGCATCTATGGGGCGAGCACCCACCTCTTTCACCTTCCAGCTGGAGGACCTTCTGCAGACCTTGGGGGCCTCTGGGAGTTCTAGCCATCACAGAGGAAGTGGGAGAAAGAACATAAGCTTGGCGTCACACGGCTGGGTTCCAATCTCAGTTTTCCACTTACCAGCAGCATTGCCTTGGGCAACCCATCTAACCCCCCTGAGCCTGTTTCCTCATCGCTACAGTGAGGGTGGGAGAAGGAAAACGGTGAGGCCGGGCTCTCCAGTGAGCTGCTGGGGAAGAACCATTCCAACACGAGACCTAGGTTGGACCGGCCTTGGCCGTGCGCGCTGGGGCTTCCCAGCAGTGGCGGTGGCCAGACCTGGGCGCAGTCTCCTTCTATGAGGCCATGTCTCCTGACCCAGCCGGGAGCCAGAGAGATGGGTGGCTTTCTGGGGAGACCATGGTTTCAGTGTACTTTTTTTTTTCAAGTTCTCACATGAGCTGTAGTTACTATTGTCTTGCAGTTTATGAGCTGCAGTGGAAACCTCCGTGTGAAGGCCAAGTTCGAAGCCAGAGTCCCAGCTTTCTACTACATACCCCAGGCCAATGACTGCTTGTGAGTGGGCCATTCCTCAGGGGCAGAGCGAGGGGTCTTCCTGCTTCCGCCTTCCCCACCTCGCCCCCATCTCTGGTAACTTTGGATGGTCCCCACCTCGTCAGCAGCTAGATCCTGGGATGTATTTGGTACTGTGGTGGAGGATGGGTTAAGAATCCTGGTTTAGCAGGGTGCACTGGTGTATCTCTAGAATCCCAGCTACTCAAGAGGCTGAGGCAAGAGGATCACAAGTTCAAGGCCAGTCTGAGCAAATTAAGGAGAACCTGTCTCACAATAAAAGGAGCTGGAGATGACCTCAGTGGTTGAGTGCTTGGCTAGTGTGTGCAAGGCCCTGGGTTCAATCCCCAGTACTGCAAAAAGAAAAAGAAATCAGACTTGGTGGCACATGCCTGTAATCTTGGCACTCTGGGATGCTGAGGCAGGAGGGTTGTAAGTTCAAAGCCAGCGTGAGCAATTTAGCAAGACTCTGTCTTAAAAATAAGGATCCTCAGTACCACAAAAACAAAAGGAAGGGGGGGGAGGAAGAGAGAGAGAGACAGACAAGCAGACACAGAGAGAAAGAGAAAGGGAGAGAGGTCCTGGTTTAAGCTTCTCTCTACCTCTGGTCCTGGTATGTTTCTCCCCTTTGCTGGGCCTCAGATTCCACAGCTGTGCGGTGGGGTTTACTCTCTAATGTAGCTCACTGCCCTGATGCTCTGGTAGCATACATTTGAGAGAGGACACGAATGTCGGTGTTTTCATAGAACAAGTGTATTTCAGCTACTTCCTATTAAGTGTGGTCTAGGGCTGTCCTACCTAAGGCTGACTCCAAAAGACTCAGCGGAACTGAGAGCCTAAATGATAACCACAGAAATTACAGTAGCTACTCATATTCACTGAACTTCTCCTGTAGACCAGGCACTGTGCTACATGCGCTACTTCTTTCCTTTTCTTGATGACCCCACAGGTATTACTGTTAGCCCAGTGATACAGCGTCAGCCCGGCTGACACCAGGGACTGGGAGACTGGGAGGGCGTTAGGAGATCCACTCTGCCAGGAGGGTTATGGAGCAGCTGGAGGGCTGGAGGGCAGAGTGCCACTGGTACCTAGTGACCTTGGACTTGCAAAGGTCTGACTGCCTGGCCCTGACCCTGCTTCACCAGGACTCAGCCTTGCTACCGGGGCTATGAGACACACCATATGTACACAGAACTAAGGGATCCTCCAAGCAGACACAGCCATCACAGAGCTAGCTGTACCACCCCCACTTTGCGCTGCAGAGTGGTTTTGAGCAGTGCACAACCTATACAACTGCCTGCTGGCTTGCAGTTTCTCAGTCCTTAGATAACCCTAGAGATGCTGATGGCAGCGTGGAGTAGCAGGGTGATTGATACAGCTTTCTATTCAGAAGTCCTCTGTTTTATTTCCCAACTCAACTACCCCCAGCTGTGAGGCCTCATCTCTGAAATATAGACAGTGCTGTCTGCCTCACAGTGCAGTTGTAGAGATTGACTGAGGAAATTTATGTCAAACTTCTCACGGTGCCACCTGACATGCTAATTTTGTTTTGCTTTTTCTGTTTGTTTTTCTTTGTTTTGTTGAGACAGGGTTCTTAACCCTATGTAGTCCAGGCTGACCTGGAACTTGCGATCCTCCTGCCTCAGCCTTCCAAGTGCTGGGATTACAAGCATGTGCCCCTATGCCTGACCACAGTAGTTTTAATGCATTTCTCTGTCAGGTTGTGGATGCTGCCTGGGCCTGGGCCTGGGCCAGCTGAGGGGTGTGCCTAGCTCCACTTGACAGGCCCTGTCTCTATCCTGCTTTACTGCTGCCACCGGCCCTTTGCTCCAAGCTCTTGCTGAGCACCAGCTGTGTGTAGCTTTCTGTTAGCATCACACGGACGCTGCTTGTCATGACTTCAACACAGCCCGCATTTTAACCCCTTTGAGCTGAGTACTAATGGCCACAACCCTCAGTTCTGAACCTCCTCTAAATTCCCTGCCCTGGGTGCCCTGGGTGTCCAGTCCCTCTCTCAGCTCTGACCCTGTGACCCAGGATTCCCACCCTCCTGTTGTGCCTGGTGACTCTTTTCCTGGACATAGGGGCTAAGAGCTGAAAGACTCCTGACCGGAAGTGTTAGAGACCAAGTGTAAGCTGGCTCAGGCTGAAGAGGATTTTTCAGGTGCTGGGGATCAGACCACAGGAAGGACGGAGGTGGAACAACCCTCGGGAAAGACCATGCCAGGGCTACAGCCATCAGCAGGCCTTTCCCACTCTCTCTTGTCTGTATCTTTCTCCACGTCAGGCTTTCTTCACATAGCTCGCAGCAGGGTCACTTCCAGGTGCCGGGTTACACTGCCTGGCACCACCCGGGAGAGGGCTTCCAATCAGTCTCTCCATTTTGGTCCATGTAGCCCAGGGCACTGAATGCCCAGCTCTAGGTCCTTCTGTTGGCCATGGCACAAGATCATCCAATCTGTGAAACATTCACCTGGAAAAAGTGAGAAGGAACAAAGAAATTCTACACTAGGCTACAAGCTGTCCTGTGGGGGTCGTGGATGTCGACCTGGTTGAGGTAGCACTGAATACCTGGGGCTCCTACATACGTTTTGACTTCTCAGCCACCTTGAGGGATGGGTAGATGTAACACCACTGGCATATTCCCAAGTTCAGAGGAGCTAAGTAACTTGTTCTTGGCCACACTGGGCCGCAGTGAACACAGGTGCAGGTGGGCAGCCCCAAGACCACCGCCTGCCCAGTGTCACACATCCGAGGTTCCAGGCGAGGCACAGGAAGAGGCTTCTGGACTCTCCTGGCTCAAGCTCATGACCATACAGTGGGAGGGCCTTGGAGATGCCCAGGAAGCTGCACCTCCCTTAAACGACCCAGAGGGCTGAGGCTGGGGCTGGGACAGTCCAGTGGTTCTCAGCCCGTGGGGAGAAATATATCTGGAGACCCTTCGAGTGTCATATCTGGGGGAGCGGGTGCTGCTGGCCTCTAGTCAGTAGAAGCCGGAGATACCGCTAAACGTTCTATAAAGCACAGCATAACCGCCACGATGAAGAATGACCCAGCACTTGACATTGACACCCTGAGGCGAGAAGCCCTGAGTGTACTGAGCAGGCAGGAAGGCAGTGGGCATGATGTTCCCACCCTCAGCTTCTGGGTCTTGCAAGGGCGCTGGGGAGGAAACCACGGCAGACACGGCTGACCAGAGCTGCTCTCATTTTAGGGTCTTAAAGGAACAGTGGATTCGAGCTAAGTATGAGAGACAGGAGTTTATGGCTGATGGGAAACCCCTCTCCCCCCCAGGTAAAGTTATTTTCTTATCTTCAAGAACTGTATTCTGATGAGGCTGACTATTAACAACAAGGTCCATCCACAAGATGCCCGTGGCCCCGAGGTGCCCGGATAACCAAGGTGCAGGCTCTTGTGCCTGGGAACAGCAAGCACATGCGCAGGTGGGGTTTAGGGTCTGAGAAGTGGATGGGTCTCAGGTCCTGGCAGGGCCACAGTGTCACAGTCTTAAGAGGAGCTGCAGGAAGCCTCTGCCACTGGCTGAGCCACCAGAGCAAGTCACCCTGCCCCTGGCCAGTGGGGCCTGTGGACCAGGTTCAGCCTCCCTCACCTTCACTGTGCAGGGCGTAACCTTGTTAGTGGCCCTGGATCAATGGCAGTTTTCGCCCCGTTGCCCTGAGTCCAAGCTGACACTGAGCCACAGAACAAAGAGTGCAAAAGCCCCTCGGGAGGACCAGAGGAAGCCAGCGATGTCTTCAGACTAGCAGGTGCCTTGAGGTCACTCAGAATCCCCACAGTCCTATCAGGCGGCTGTCAGCGTGAAGTGGAGCAGGCCTGTGTGTATTTAACCTTTTTGAGAATCTGTCCAGTTTCTCAGGCTCTAGCTTTCTGGTGAGCTTATTATATCACTTAATGTGATGGCCTGGCTCCCTGAAGAGCCGGGAGGAAAGGGTTTGCACAGTGGGGAATCCTCCTCAAATGGTATGACGTCGTGGGATTGGCCGCAGACAGGACCCTTGGGTGCTGCAGCTGAAACAGCCACACCAGACCAGAGGGGCTGGGTGACAGGTGGAGAGCTCGGAGCTGTTTGTGCATCTGAAGGTCAGGGGTGCTCACACCTTCTCGTCCCTGTGGGTCAGGTAACCGAGAAGGAATCCTGTGGAAGCGGGGAAGGGACAACGGGCAGTACCTAAGGAGGAGGTTTGTCCTGCTGGTCGGAGAAGGCCTCCTCAAGTACTACACCAAGGACCAGGTAAGAGGCCAGCCTGGGAGTGGCTTCCTTCCTTCCCAAGTACCTGGCTCACACTTCGCTGGGTCCTTTAAGTGCTGGCATTACAGGCATGTGCCAACCAGGCCTGACTTGGCTGGGTCCTTTAAATTGACCTTGAAATCCTCTTGTCTCAGCCTCCCAAGTAGCTGGGAGTATA
The DNA here is from genome assembly GCA_004027595.1 of Dinomys branickii. Taxonomy (NCBI): domain Eukaryota; kingdom Metazoa; phylum Chordata; class Mammalia; order Rodentia; family Dinomyidae; genus Dinomys; species Dinomys branickii. Next base: position 50,366 of record PVLD010008665.1, read on the forward strand.
TGCACGCGCCACCACATTGGTTGTTTGTTTCTAAGTGGAGTCTCACTGTGTTTTTCAGGCTAGCCTCAAACACCAGCAATCAAGTGATCCTCCTGCCTCAGCCTCCTGAGTAGATTGGACTAAGGGTACACTGCCATGTCCAGAGACTGGTCCAGGTGAAAGCCTATGGTGGAGCCAGGCGTGGTGGCGCACGTCTGTAATCCAGCACTCGGGAGGCTGAGGCAGGAGGATCGTTGCGAGTTCGAGACCAGCCTGGGCTACAAAGTGAGCTCAAGGCCAGCCTGAACTGCACGGTGAGACCCTGTCTCAAAAAGCCAAAAACAAAGCCTATAGTGATCACTTCATTCTACCATATTCATTTATTCACTTAAGAAATATCTGGTGAGGGCCAGGGATATAGCTCACCAGCAAAGTGCCTGCCTGGCAAGCACAATGTCGTGAGTTTGATTCCTTATACCAAAAAAAAAAAAAAAAAAAGAAAAATCTCTTGCCTGCCTTCTATGTGCTAGACATTATTCTAGGCACTGGGAGATGCAGCAGTAACCTAACTCATTCTAATGGAGCTTTCCTTCCAGTGGAAGGAGACAGGCAGAGACTGAGACCTGGTGTCATTGCAGCAGGTGGCAGGTGGTTCTGGAAGGGGTAGAGTGATGGGTGTTGGGGGAGTTCGGTGTGGTCAGGAAAGACAGGGCTACCACGAGCACCCCTGTGCCGATGAGGGAAAATCACTGCTCTGAGATGGTGAGGCCCAGGGCCCAGTCTCACTAGGCAGAAGCCCAGATTGCAAGTCACGCTTGGCTTTTTGTGCAGTGCACAGACTGCCTAGCCATGTGCCACAGACCTGACACTAAGCTGGAAATGCAACCGATGGGACCACAGGCATCGAGGAGGCCATGAGGCCAGTGCAGAGCGAGCCAGGGGAAGATGGGGCTCAGCGGAGGGCCTTATGGGCCACAGTAAGACCAAAGTTTGTTGTTTGTGTGTTTGCAGTGCTGGAGATCGAGCCCAGAGATTTGTAAAATGCAGCTGTATTGAGACATAATTCATAGTCCATATAATTCACCTGTTTAAAGTATGGAAGAAATCCCGCTGGACATGGTGGTGCATGCCTGTAATCCCAGCACTAGGGAGGCTGAGGCAGGAGGATCATCTCGAGTTAAGGACCAGCCTGGCTGGGCTACAAAGTGAGCTCAAGGCCAGCCTCAACTGCAAAGTGAGACCCTGTCTCAAAAAAAAGAAGAAATCCTGCCGTGTGTGTGTGTGTGTGTGTGTGTGTGTGTATTTTTTTTTCTTTTCTTTTTTTTTTTTTTTTTTTTTGTCTTTTTGAGACAGGGTCTCGCTATGCAGTTCAGGCTGGCCTTGAGCTCTCTCTTTGTAGCCCAGGCTGGTCTCAAACTTGCAAAAATCCTCTTGCCTCAGCCTCCCGAGTGCTGGGATTACTCCGCCTAGTATATTCAAGAGTCAGTTTTTTGTTTTGGAGACAGGGTCTTGCTATGTAGTTCAGGCTGGCCTTGAACTCTTGGTGATCCTTCTGCCTCAGCCTCCTGAGTGCTGGGATTACAGATGTTCACCACCACCCCAGGCCTACAATCAATTTTTGAACTCTTTCATAACCTCTAAAAGAAGCCGTAAAACTCTTAGCCATAATCTCTCACCCTGGCCCTGAACAGCCATTAGTCTGCTTTCTATCTCTCTGGATTTGTCTTCTCTGGACATCTCATGTAAGCAGAATGATGTAATACGTGTTCCTGTGTAACAGACTGCTTTTACTTAGCTAAATGTTTTTTCTCCTTCCTTCCTTTTCTTCCCAGCACCCCTTTCTCTTTTTCTGAAACAGGGCCTCTTCATGTTGTCCCAGCAATGAACTTCTAGCCTCTCGCAGTCCTGCCTCAGCCTTCCCAGAAGTTGAGATTGCAGGCATGAAGCAGACACAGGCACAGCCAGCCTGATGGTTTCAAACTTCCTGTGTTAGCCTGTTTCAATGCCTTGGTCATTTTCATTGTGCAATAATAGTCTACAGTATGTGACATTTTATTCATTCACACATCACCTGATGGGCATTTGAGTCCTTTGGGCTCTGACAAATACCACTGCTGGGGATGCACAGGTACCCGTTTCTATGTGCTGGTGTTTCCATTTATCTGGATGTACCTAGGAGTAGGGTCATGAGTCATACAGTAATTGTGATAACCTTTTGAAGAATTGCCAGACTGTTTTCCAGAGTGGCTGCACCATTTTACAGGTTTCTAACTTCCCACCAATGTGAAAGTTTCTAACTCCTCTACACTTTCTTTTTTTGGAGACAGGGTCTCCCTATGTAAATCAGGCTGATCTTCAACTTACTGTGTAGCCCAGGCTGGCCTAGAATTGGAGACAATCCTCTTGCCTCAGCCTCCCGAGTACTGGGATTACAGGTGTGCACCACCATGCCCGGCCTCTGCATTTTTACATGACTTTTTAAAAAGTGGGTGTCTTAGTATCTTAGTGGGTGTGAAGTAACATCTTATGGTGCTTTTCATTTGTATTTTCCTCCTATCTAACGAAGGTGGACATTTTTAAATATACTGTTTGGTCACCTGTATATCTCATTTTCAGAAATATTGATTCATATCCTTTTCTCATATTTTAATTAGGTTATTTGTCTGTTTATTATTGAGTAGCAGTAATTCTTTATATATTCTAGATATAAGTCCCTTATCATTCATTCATATATATGATTTTCAAAAATCTGGGCTTTAAGACAGGAAGAAAGTCCCTGGAAGATTTTGAGCAGAAAAATGATGTGACTTGACTTGAACTTTTTTTTTTTTTGAGACAGGGTCTTGCTGTGCAGTTCAGGCTGGCCTTCAGCTCACTTTGTGGTCCAGGCTGGTCTTGAACTCACAAAAATCCTCCTGTGTCAGCCTCCTGAGTGCTGGGATTAGAGGTGTGCGCCACCATGCCCAGGGACTTGAACTTTTTAAAAGATCACTCTGCCTGCTGCTGGGAGGAGGGTGAGGGAGGAGGGAGGTAAGAATGGAAGCAAAGAAATAAATGAGGATTTTATGATAATAACCCCAGTGGGAAATAATGGATTAGACCAGGAGGTGGTGATGGAGACGGTTAGAGTGGTCAGAGGCTGGATTCATTTTGGAAGTAGACAAGGAAATTACTCAAGGGTTGGATGCCAGAGCTACCACTGAGTGACATCCCCAGCCCCATCCTCAGATTTTTTTTTTTTTGAGACAGAGTCTCATGGTTGCTCTAGCTAGTCTTGAATTTGTGAACTCAAGTGATCCTCCTGCCTCAGCCTCCTGAATAGCTGGGACTCCAGGCCAGTGCCAGTGTGCTTGGCTCCATTTCCCAGCGTGTTGACCTTCAAAACAAGAAGGACAAATTTACCATTTGCTGAGATGGCAGAGACTCAGCTCCTAAAAGGGAGGACTGAGGGTTCTTTTCAGTTTGAGGTGCTTACTAGTAATCCACGTGGAGCAGCTAAGAAGGAAGTTGGGCGATGATGAATTTGGAGATTTGGGTCAAGTTAGAAGCTGGTGTCATCAGCACGAGGACTGGTGTAGCAACAGGAATGGCCGGGCTTGCTTATGCAAGGAAAAGATGTTCGAGGTCAGAGTATTTGGTTATCTGTTGCTGAGTAACAAACTACCCTAACATAATAGTTTAAAACAACCTAAGAGTGTAGCTCAGTGGTAGAGTGCTTGGCTAGCTGGCATAGGCCCTGGATTCAATCCTCAGCATCATACCCAAAACAGAACGAAACAAAACACAACACTCACAAAGCGTGAACTTAGGAGTTCCCAGAATCCTGTGGGGCAGGAATCTGTGCAGTGCGCGCCATGTGTTATCAGCTGGGCCGCTTGCTGCCTTCTGTACTTAGCTGGGCTGGAGAGCCAAGGAAGGCCTGGCGTGCGGCTCCAGGGTCCTGGAGAACTCCGCGGGGCCTCCCCTCGGCCAGGGGCTGCACTCAGGCTTCTGAGCAGCAAGGCCACTGAAAGGCTGGGCCAGGGAATGGGCTCTGTTGCTCATAGCACATCGTGCTGCCAGCCTTGACCAGCGAGGAGGGGAAATAGGTCCCTCCTTTTCTTCCTTTGGTCTTTCCTTCTTTTCTTCCTTCTTCCTTCCTTCTCCCTCCCTCCTTCCCTGCCTCCTTCCCTTCCTTTCTTCCTTCTTTCCTTCTTTTTTCCCTCCTGTCATTTTATCTTCTATACTGGGATTTGAACATAGGACCTTCACATTCTGCTACATCTCCAACCTTTCATTCATTTTTATTTTCTTTTCTTATTTTGAAACAGGGTCTTGCTAAGTCACTCACTTGCCTAGGTGGTGCTTAAAGTTATAATTCTCCTCTTTTAGCCTCCCAGAGTGCTGGGATTACCTGCGTGTGCAGAATCCACACCGAGCTGGATTCTGTTGTGTGCCCGTGCGGGCGGGCGCTGTGTGCCTCCTGGGAGGGAAGGCAGCTATCCCAGTGAGGCCTGGGCAGTCCAGGGTCAGGAGGCTGAAAGGTGAGACTTTTCCAGCAAAGAGAACGTGAAGGAGCGGCCCACTGTGGAAGAGGAAGACGAGCTCCGAGCACTTTAGCCGTCGCTGTAGTCCCGTTTCCTGTATGTAGAAAGTGTGTGCTTTCTTTCCCAGAGACCCCAGAGCAGTGCTAGGAGGGCTGGGGCCGCAGTCTGGGGCCAAGTGGAAATGCTGGGGCCGAATCATTAACCTTCCAAGTGGGAGCTGGGTTTCTCTGTCTTGAGTTGAAAGCACGGAGAAGCTCTTTAAAGGCAGGCAGAGCAAGTGCTGCCTCAGGAGGGTCCAGCAGCCGCGGGGCGGGGACAGGGTCTCATCCTTGGTTAGAAAACGTTGATGTGCTTTTGCTCCTGAGTCAGCTTTGTCTAGAACAGTCCAAAGAGTGGCTTCCCCGTGTTATTATGAATGTGACTTATAGCCGGGCGTGGTGGCACACGCCTGTAATGCCAGCGCTAGGGAGGCTGAGGCAGGAGGATTGTTGCAAGTTTGAGACCAGCCTGGGCTACAGAGTGAGCTCTAAGGCCAGTCTCAACTGCATAGCGAAACCCTGTCTCAAAAAGAAAAAAAAAGTAACTTATTTTTATGTAAAAATTTGGGGTAATACAAAAAGTTAGCCAGGCATGGTGGGGTCCCTGTCATCTCAGCTACTTGGGAGGTAGAGGCAGAAGGGTTGCTTGAGCCTAAGTGTTCATGGAATACAGTGAGACCCCCAGAAAAAAAAGGAAAGGAAAAAGATAAAGAATAAAAAGTAAAGGGGCCAGGGATAAAGCTTAGCGGCACAAACACCTGCCTGGCAAGCACAAGGTCCGGAGTTTAAGTCCTGGCACCCGCCCAAAAAAAGAATAAAAAGCAAAGTAATAAAATGAAACTCAGAAAATAGCTCAATATAATAATATTAATACCTAGAATATATATTTGTAAAAAATTATAAATCAAGAAGAAAAAGATAATCTATTAGGAAAATAGGGAAAGGAAATAGACTGACAGTCACAGAAAAGAAAACCAGGCTAAGGTGGAGGGGCACACCTGTAATCCTCCTTACTGAGGAGGCTGAGGCAGGAGGGTTGGAAGTTGGAGGCCAACCTGGACAACTTAGCAAGACCCTGCCTCAGAATTAAAAATAAAAATGCGAGCTGGGAACGTAGCTCAGCACTCCCTGGGTTGAAGTTGAATTTTCAGTAGTAAAGGGGAAAAAAAAGAGAAGAAGAGCGGGAGAGAGGGCGGAAGAGAAAGGAAGGAAGGAGAGGGAAAGATGAAAGGTGCCTGAGGCGCACGGCCGTAATCCCAGCGCTCGGGAGGCTGAGGCAGGAGGCTCACAGATCTGAGCCCAGCCTGGGCAACTTAGCAATTTAGGAAGAACCTGTTTAAAAAAAAAAAAAAGACCCGGGAATGTAACCCAGGGTGGAAGCCACGGGTTCAAACTGCAGAACGCCCCCCACACACATAGAATCAGTCTCCCCACAGCAGGTGAAATGCAAAGCCACAGTGAGATGAGGTGAACTGTGCACCCAGCAGAGTGACTGAAGTTGCGAAGGCCAACAGCACTGGGTGCTGAGGATGCAGAGCAGCTGGAGTGCTCAGCCTTGCTGGTGGTGCTGTACCTGACACGACCCGCTTGGAAAAACGATCTGGCAGGTTTTAGGAAAGCTAAATACACACTTAACTGTGTGAACTGGCCATTCCACTCCAAGGTAGGTACTGAAAGGTGACACAAGCCTGTATTCAGCAAACATTGTGTACACGGAATGTTGGCAGAAGCTTCATCTGTGGTTCCCCAAACCTGGACAGAACCCACATGTCCATCTACCACTGAACAAATAAAGATTAGTGGATCTGTAGAAGGGAATATTACTCAGCAATAAAAATCAACAAACTGCCAGTAAACGGTAACAACATAGATGAACCTCAAAAATGTTATTCTGAGCAAAAGAAGCCTTTTGGAAGAGTTCTGTGTAGTTCCATTTCCATGAAATTCCAGAACAGGTAAAACCATCCTATACCAGCAGGAGGCAGGTAAATGGGGTTGGGGTGGAGTGGAGATAGACAGCGGAGGGAGGGAACTCTTTTCGAGGCAGTTGTAACGCTTTATGTTCTGATTGTTGTAGGGATTACATAAATATATATCAAAACTCAAAGTTCTCTCTTTCTCCCTCTCTGTCTTACTGGGGGTTGAACCCAGGCTCTTCACATGGACCTACATCCCCAGCCTTTGTTGTGTTGTGCTTTGTTTCAAGACTAGGTCTCCTCAAATTCACAGCAGTCCTCCTGCCTCATCCTCCCGAGTGCTGGGATGACAGGTGTGCACCACCACACCTGGCCGAACTATTCTTATTTTTTTTCTAACTATGCTTAAAATGGTCATAAATTATACCTCAGTAAATTTGATTAAATGAAAGTTAACAATGTGGTATAATTTTGTACCCATTGTACTGGCAAAAATTTTAAAAACTGGCAGTGTCGAGCTTCGTGAGGATGTGCTCTTCTGTGTCCCTGACGGAAGTGTGGGTACAGCCACTGTGTGGCCGTCCTGTGGAGTAAGTTGGCTGCTTCCGGTAAGCAGAAGGCATTCAATGCTTCAGTCTAGCAATTCCATCTGCAGTGCACAGTGTGACCTACAGAAAGTCTCACAGCTGCATATGAGAGGCATAAACTGCCTGTGGCATTACTTATGATAGCAAGAAACCAAAATAATCTCAATATAGGTCACGAGGAAGGTAGGTTGATAACTTTTTGTATAGCCACAAAAGCAAACCGGAAGACTGTGTTCAACATGGGTGGGTGTCAGAAATATAATACTGAGTGACAAAAGCAAAACAGAATGGTCCATGTGCAACAGTTCCATTCGTGTGACTTAGAACCACGTAAGAAAACACTGAATTGTTTATAGATGTGTGCATATGTGTATAGGTGGATACAAGCATGAAAAATGGAACTACAGCCTGGCGTGGTGGCACATGCCTGTAATCCCAGCACTCAGGAGGCTGAGGCAGGAGGATCGTCTCGAGTTCGAGACCAGCCTGAGCTACAAAGTGACCTCAAGGCCAGCCTGAAATGCATAGCGAGACCCTGCCTCAAAAAGACAAAAAAAAAAAAAAAATTTTAAAAGAAAAAAACCGAACCAGAAGGAGAAACGTCAAACCCATGACAGTGATGGCCTTGGGGAGTGCAGGGGAACCGGGAAGTGAGTCTTACTGAGAAAGGAATTGGCTCTATTAGGTCTTCTTGTTTTTCTTCTTTTGTGGTGCTGGAGACAAACCCAGGGCCTCAGGCTCGCTGGGCAAGGGCTCTGCTGTGGGTTCTATCTATAGGACAGGTCCCGAGAACGAGGTGCCCACGGATGAAAAAAAGAAAGTAAAAGAGAGAAGAAAAACAAGAGAGGTAAAAGTCTGGGATCCAGGGCCTTACAGTCTCCCGGACTGCGGCAGCCCCGGTCACTCATCTGAATCCCCCAAAGAACGTGACTAAAACCAACAGGAGAAATTCCTTACCCCTTTCCATTTCTGCCTCTCGGCTGGTGGTAACACTTTTCAGGCGGGCCTTCCACACCCAGCACCACGTTCACTCAGTTCAGCTGGGGATCGTAGCCGACCATCCATCATCAGCCCATTATAATCACAGTCCTTTCCCCATACTCTACCTTTTCACAAAGCTACATCCCCAACCTGACAATGTCATGTTCCTTTTTTTTAAAGTTAGGAAGAATATTGATAAAAGTAGACTTAAAAGTATTTTTAGTATTTCTCATAGTAAGTTTTTTAAAAGGATAGTCTTCCAATAATCTTCGGAGAAGAACAGTGAAGAGTGTTGGTGTAGGCCAGAGATGGTGGTGCATGCCCGTAACCCCTGCTACTTGGTTTTTTTTTTTTTGCAGTACTGGGGATCGAACTCAGGACCCTGCGCTTGCTAGGCAAGCGCTTATTCCACTGAGCTATATCCCCAGCCCTACCCCTGCTATTTGGGAGGCTGAGTCAGGAGAGCCACAACTTCAAGCCCAGCCCAGGCAGCTCAGCAACTTAGTGAGATCCTGCCTCAAAATACCAAATAATGCAGGGCTGAGAGCTGGGGATGTAGCTCAGTGCATAAGCGCTTGCCTGGCAAGCCTGAGGTCATGAGTTCAAGAAGGGCTGAAGATATAGCTCAGCGCAAAGGCCGTGTTCAACCCCAGTTCTCGGAAAAAACACATGAGAGCAAGAACATTTAAGCCCAGGGAAACTGTACCTTGGTTTTCTGTTTGCATTACAGCCTCGGTAAAAGTGATGCAAAGTCACCCTGCCGCCACTGACCGGAGCGTCCTTTTTCTCTCTTTCAGGATAAAGGCCCCAAAGCTGTCATCAGTATCAAGGACTTGAATGCCACTTTCCAAACAGAGAAGATGGGGCACCCCCATGGGCTGCAGATCACCTACCAGAGAGAGAACCACACCCGGAACCTGTTTTTGTACCACGAGAGCGGGAAGGTGAGATGCCCTGGGCTCCCAGGGGCGCTGTGGGCGGGGCTCACTGCCTCCCTGGCTCATCGCTCCTTTCCAGCTGTGCTCAGCTGGCCCTGCAGACTTGCTGCTGCTGGCCTACGCCTCTTTCTTTCTTTCTCTCTCTTTCTCTCTTTCTTTTCTTCAGGGTCTTGCTATGCAGTTCAGGCTGGCCTTGAGCTCACTTTGTAGCCCAGGCTGGTCTCAAACTCGCAACAATCCTCCTGCCTCAGCCTCCTGAGTGCTGGGATTACAGGCGTGCGCCACCACACCCGGCCACCTTCGCCAGTTTCTACTTCCGGGTCTGAGACAGAGGGGTGAGGAAAGTAGAGGGGGACGTGGGTGAGGAAGCTGGCGGGTGCCAGGGTTCTACCCGGACAGTGCATGGCCACCGAGAGTCCGGTTAGCAGAAGGCACTGTGCCCAGGGAGGGCAAAACCAGGCAGGGCCAGAGACTCTGAGCAGGGGCGGAAGGAGGCGGCGGTCAGGTGTGGGCCTTGCTTCCTGGCTGCTGTCCTGGATCCAAAATGTTTTCTTTACCTGGATGTGTTAGAGCTGGAGCCGCAGGCCCAACAGAACTGCTAAATTAGTAACTGCCCTCTCATGGGCCGTCCCGATGCATGTGAAAGGTGGGGAAGCATTACGAAGGGGCGCGGAGGTCAGGCCAGGCAGGAGAGCGGATCCAAGAGAATGGGCTCTGGGGGAGCCTGCGAAGGGTCTATGAGGGCGCAGGGGACAGGGCTGCTAACCGTGGAGGGGAGGAGGGAAGCTGGTTGACCACATCTGTGACCTGCGCTGGACACGCGTGCTGCTTCATTTCTTACTCCTCAGAGCAGCCCGAGCGTGTTATGTCCTGTGCCCCCGAGCACGGACACGTGAAGTCAGGGTCACGCCTGAGCGAGCATTTGACCCCTCCCACGGGCCTCTGCTGCTGGAGAAGCTTCGGACTTGGCCTTCCTGAGGGTGCCTCAAACAGGGATGGAGGCCCCATATTTCCTCTATGGTCTGGGCCGGGTGCCTGGGGGCACGCAGTCTGCAGAGCAGGGATCCGGGGCCTGGGCTCTGCGGCTCCCAGCCGTGTCACCAGGGCGGGTGCCTGCCCTCCTGAGTCTGTGGGTTTGTTTGTGGACTCGCGCACCCACCTCTCAGAGGGGTTTTAGAAGAGGCCGGGTGACGACGGGCCATGAATGCGACAGTATTCCATAACCTTGGAGTGCGGTACACACAGCTGTCGGAGCTCTTTGCTCACGACGGCAGCATGTGCACAGGGCAAAGTCGGTGGCAGTCTCGGCCCTGTGTCACGGATTCCTGTCTGAGTTCACATTCACTGAATCCGACTGGATTGCGGCCCCGCAGGGGGCAAGGGTTCTGGGGAACGGGGTGTGAAGGGGGCAGTGTCTGGGGAAGCAGCGATGGTGTGACAGGCAGTGGCTGCTAGGGACACACAAAAAACTGTGTGTGTGTGTGTGTGTGTGTTTGTGTGTGTGTGTGTGTGTGAGAGAGAGAGAGAGAGAGAGAGAGAGAGAGAGAGAGAGAGAGACAGAAATGGAGATGGGAAGACGGACAAAACAGTGAGATGCAGGCCAGGCAGAAGGAGATGGGGAGACAGTGTACTCTTTCTAACAGGCACGAGTTATCCCGTAAGACCAGTGCTCAAGTTAAAGTCACACTTCATTTCTCCTAATTCGAAGGCCTCACTTCTGAGATTAGCAAGAAACCTGAAAATCAGTCATCTTTCCTTCTGTCTTCCTTGGTCTTACCAGAATTTTGGGGCCCGCACAGTCTTGAAGGTGTAGAGGAGATGCCTGGTTCTCAGACTGTGGGGTGGGGGTGCCCCTGCCGCTCCCCCATGTCCAGACTGGCCGGTCACCAGTGGCAACCCCTCCATCCCAGGCCTTGCTGCAGGGTGCAGAGTCTCAGTCACTTGAGTTACCTGGACCATCCCACTTGCCCAGGGCAGTGCAGCTGGCAGCCTGGGGCTGGTCTTTCCCCCCTTTCACTTGAGACCCCAGCTTCTCCGTTAGATGGGCAGTAATGCCAGCTGCAAATTCGTGCCTGCAGGAGCCAGATAGGAAATTCAGAAGTAAAATGGGCTGCTGTTAGGAAGGATGCGGACTGGGGCAAACAGGAAAACCTGCATGAAGAATTGAAACAAACAAAATTTCAGGAACCAAGCGTGTATGTAGGGGCTAGGGATGGAGCTCAGTGGAAGATCCTGGGTTCAATCCCCAGTGCTGCAAGGGAAAGAAAGCACAATCATTTATACAGTTGGGGTTGGCTTGGCGGTACTGGGGATTGAACTCAGGACCCTGCGCTTGCTAGGCAAGCGCTTATTCCACTGAGCTATATCCCCAGCCCTGGGGTTGGCTTCAGGACCAACAGTCTATGACAGGGGAGACCTTGTAAAGATGAAGGCCTGGATGCATTTTTTTTTTTTCTTAAAATTTCCTGGGACCATGACCTCAGAACTCTGGGATACTAGACCCCTGTCCTTGACCTAGGACAGAGAAAGGAAAATTGTTTATTTCCTTTGAAACCATATTCAAGTAACTTTCCCAGTCTATATTACATCAAAATATATGTTACTTCGGTCCACACTGAAGCTATTTGAACAGGTCTTTCAGCCTCTCCATTCCAGATTCCTGGGAGAAAGAATCTGATAAGCCCAGTTCAGCCTCTGTATTATACCAACCCTCACCCACTTCCTGGTGCCAAGAAAAGGGGAGGATCATCCTAGGGAATAGAGTTTCAAGTGTGGAGGTGAGGGGTGTGGATGGTGGGTGGTTCTTTTTTTTTTTTTTTTTTTGACGTGCACTTCAGGCTGGCCTTGAGCTCACTTTGTAGCCCAGGCTGGTCTTCAACTCCCAATGATCCTCCTGCCTCAGCCTCCTGAGTGCTGGGGCCACACCTGGCTGATGGGGTGGTTCTCAAAGAAGCAGGCCTAAGGCTGAGCAACCACTGAAAACCTGTTACATCTAAACTAACCTGCAGGGAGAGTAGTGTGCTCCAGGTGAAAGGTATGTGCTGGGTCAGTGTGGTGGTGCACGTCTGTAACCCCAGGTTCTCTGTGGGTTGAGGCGGGATGATTGCAAGTTCAAGACCAGCCTGAGAAATTTAGCAAGACCCTGTTTAAGTGAAAAAATAAAAAGGGCTGGAAGTGTTGCTCAGTAGTAGAGTGCCCCTGAAATCAATCCCCAGTACTTTAAAACAAAAAAATGTGCGTGTAAGGAAGGTATGTGTAAAACAGATGTGGTGGATGGGGGAGGAGCATGTACTGGGAGCTGGGCAGCGCATGGGTGTCAACAGCTGTGTGTGGAAGGTATCCAGAGGGCAGGACACATCATGCTAAAGAATTTAGGGTAGGAGGCTGGATGTGGTGGCACTTTCTATAATTCCAGCACTCAGGAGGCTGAGGCAGGAGGGTCCATGCCAGTTTGAGGCCAGCTTGGGCTATATAGTGAGTTCAAGACCTGCCTGAACTGCACAGTGAAATCCTGTCTCAAAAAGACACACACACACACACACACACACACACACACACACACAAAGACTTTGGGTAGGGCCAGCTGTATAGAGAGCTTGCCTAGTGTGTACAAGGCCCTGGGTTCAATCCCCAGTACCAAAAAAAAAAGAAAAAAGAAAAAAGAAAACAAAGGGAGGGCAGGCAAAATAGAACAGAAGAGAGGAGGCCCGGCCAACCCTAAGCCGCTGCCCTCACTCCCAGGCGGCTCACCTGGGTCCTCTGCCTGCTCTGAGCCCTGTCAGTGGTTTCCTGCCTGCTTGGTGGCCCCAGGGCTGTGACGCAGTCCTCCCAGGATGGCCCTAGGTGAAGCTGAGTGGTGTGGACGTGCCCCGGCGTGAGCCTGAAACCTTGCAAGCCTGACCCTGCCACCCAGATCAGCTGCCACCACCTCCGCCTCACCGGCAGTCCGAGTCCTTTGTTTTTCCCGGTAGGAGATTGTGGACTGGTTCAACGCCCTCCGAGCAGCGCGTCTGCAGTACCTAAAAGCTGCCCTTCCTGACCTCCCAGAGGCTGAGGTGAGCCAGATTCGGACCCCACCATCTGAGCCTGCCCTCTGCCACCTCCTTTTCTGTCTGTCTGGGTCACACTATGCTTGTTGCAGGCTGGGTCTTGATTCTTGGGGGCTGAGCCCTGCAGAGGGACGCCAAAGCCTTGGTCCTGGGCAGGCTGGAGGGTCATGGGCAACACGGCCTCCCAGCAGCAGGACAGTTTCAGGACACATGACCACGATCACATTGTTAAGGGGCTCAGCCTTTGGGCATTCTTTCTGGCCTCTTGCCCCATTAAAATGACCCCTACAGGCTACTTATGAAGTGCTTTTAGCTCATTTTATTTCCCAACCCATTTACCCAGTCACCGCCTATAGCAGGCAGTTAGATGGAGTGATTATTGCCACTAAAAACTCACGAGGAACTGAGTCCCAGGGAGGGCAGGTGGATAACTGAAGGTGTTCTTTCCTTTCCCCAGGGTCTCTGGTCTCAGGAAGGCCTTGGGATGGTCCCATTACAACTGTAACAGGGGCAGGTCTGCTTGCGATGGCCCAGGGCATATTGCAGCCGAGAACCTCATTCTGACTGTCCCCAGACTTGCTGTGTGACCCTTGTAGGTCACAATACCTCTCTGAGCATCTGTTTCCAGATAAGATGGCAGTTGCTTCAGGTCAGCCTCGGGCCCCTTCAGGGCTGAGGTGCCATTGTCTGATTGCTGTTTTAGGCTCTCTAAGAGAGTTTTGAAGTGATTGGGGTGGTGAGGCCATGTTAATCCTGAGATTTTTTTTTTTTTATTCCTGTTTAACACCCCTTGAAAGCCTGTATGTCCCTCAGTGCCCAGGTCGGTGTCAGGGATAGGGTACACTGCAGGCCTGGTGACGCAAGCAGCCGGCAGGTCCCTGGCTTCAGTTCCAGTGAGACGGAGGTCAGAACCCTGAAGGCCACGGTCTGTCTAGGTTGCTGTGCTGAGTCAGCACCCGGAACCGGTCACCGCTGGCTCCCATTGGCCAGAGGGCTACCCGCCAAGCGGGACGGGGAAGGACGAAGTACAGCCTCTCAGACTCTCGGCCTTGTGTAACCTGGGCCGGCTTCCCATCTTTGCTGACTTGTGCACAGGAACTTGGTCTTTGGTCTCCGCGTTCCCATGCTCCCCCATGACAGTCGTTACCCTCATCCGACCCGGGCTCCTCCCAGCACAGCCCTCTCTTCTCCCCCACGCCGAGCTGTGCACCATGAGGCTGTCACCTGACCTGGCTCAGACTGAGGGGTCCAGATGCTGGAAATTCAGGAGCTCCTGAGTTTCTGGTGCCGTAATCAGGAGCCCCCGGAGGGCTGGGAGTAGAGCTCAGTGGTCGAGTGCTGGGCCGCCTGTGGTGAGGCCCACAGTTCAATCCCCAGAACTGGGGGAAGGAAGGAAAGAAGGGAGAGAGGGAGGGAGGGAAGAAGGGAAGAAGGAAAGGAAGACACCCAGACTCTGAAGTGGAGGGCCCCCGGGCTCACCTCTCCAAGCCCCAGTGTGCTAACTGTGACACAGGGACAATGGTTACCTTTGGGCCGTTGTGGGAATCGTAATGAGTGCCCCATCCTGGTTGCGTCCTGCTTCCCATCATTCCCTGGGCCTAAACTAGCCCTGCGCTGGCTCAAGTTCAGAATGGGGAGCAGCCAGGGCTTCATATGTTTCCTCCAGCGGAAGCCTCTGTAGCGTATTTCAGAAGAGATTTTCATTTCTAGCTCCCAACCCTCCCCCTTCCAGACCTCCCGGCCTGGGAGGCAGGCGCGTGTCCCCAGCGGCACACAGCTGGGAGGGCTGCTGGAGGTCACAGGACAGTCTTTTCTCTGCACAGGGACACCAAAGCGCTTTGCAAGGTCACTTGGCTGGCAGAGGTCAGAAATGCAGCCAGAGCCCAGGTCCCTTGACTGCTCGTCCATAGCTCTCTCTGTCTACCCGCCGTGCTGTCCCCTCATTGTGGCTTGTGTCAGAGTCCCTACCAGTGGGAGGTCGCCGCCGGGGACCTGCTCAGAAGGCTCTGGGGCATTTACACTTCAGTGTCCTAGTGTGGTGGCTGCACATGTGGCTCCTGCTTCTTCATGCCACCAGCTTTGAGACTAACAAGACCCTCCTCCCAGGGTGGTTGGGAATTGCACCCAGAGGTGGGTGCGCATCCCTGACCCCAGCAGGTCCCCTTACAGCCATGCCTGAGGAGGCCTGAAGGCGAGTCCTTAACCTATGACTCAGCTGGGCTGGGGAGCTCTGTAGGCATCAGGGGTGCCGTTGCCCGGCTTTGTTGAAATACAAATATTACAGCCGTGCACCTTCCAAATATAACCCCAGCCACGGAGTACACACGTCCTTCCCACTCCACACTTCCCCCTTGTCTGGAAGCCGAGGTCTTTGGGGAACTTCACCTTCTGCTGCGTGAGTGTGGGGTCATGTCTGTCTCTTTCCCCCCCAGCTCGTGCCGCTCATCACCAGGAACTACCTCAAACAAGGCTTCATGGAGAAGACAGGCCCGAAGGTACATCCTCCTGCCTCCAGGGGCACACATGTGGCCCTGGCCCTGGCAGGATTTGGGAGCTGAGGAACTGGGGTAGGAGGGCTGGAAAGGGACAGAAGGGAAGTTAGGCCAAGTGAGCGTCCCTGGTGGGGACTGAGCGGAGGCAGGGTTAGCAGGTGTGCCTCCCCGCATCGCCCAGGGGCTTCTCCCTGTCCGGGCACCCCCTGTCCCCTTGGTATCAGCTCCTTTCCTCTGAACTCATGGAACCACTCCTGCCCCTGGGAAAGCAGAGCTGAGACAGGACTCCCTGGGGAGACAGCTTTGGGGTGTTCCCGAACCCGTGGCACTGGAGCCCACCAGCAAGCACTGCCCAAGGAAGACACAGGTGCGACTGGCCTGAGGGAACACAGGCACCGTGTTGGGTGCCAGCAACGTCCCTGTGCGCCACCTCCCCCAGCACAATCTTGCTGCCTCCGGTGCAGCCTGGCTATCCCTTGCTGAAGCGGCCGCCAGGGCCTGCTGTGCCTGCTTAGGTGTGCAGCAGAGCCCAGAGGCTGAGCGGGGGGGTGGGGGACAGTTCAGAGTCAGAAGTCTGGCCAAAGGGGTCCCAGTGACTGCAGGGAGTGTGGAAGAGGGGAGGAGGAGGGGAAGAGCAGAGGCGCCCCCTAAAACACTCCAGAAGTGGCAGCGTTCTAGTTTTTGGGGATTTTTCCCTAAGTCTGAATGTGTCTATGTGATAATCGTTGGAAAGTGCTAGAAGACTGTATGCAGGAAAGCCTGGGCGGGTTGCAAAGCTCTGCTGCCCCAGCCAGGCACAGCCCTGCCCCAGGGTTCCTGCCCAGGATGGGGGCGTCCTCCCCCTGACCTGGGTTGGAGCTTGCCCCTGGCCAGTGTGGTCAGCCTTGCCAGACAGTAGCCACTTCTGATTTTCCCAGCTTCCTTTTTCTGAGGCTTAGTTGTCCACAGCCTGAGAAAGAGGGAAGTGCCCACTTGCAACCCCAGGCCACCTCTGCAGGCAGCAGGGCCAAGTGGGCAGGTGGGGGCCAGGGGTCGGGAGGGCTAGCAGAGCCTTGGGAGGGTGAGAACCGGACCAGGGATGGGGGGCAGGGGGGACACCAGGGGGTCTGACTACAGAAACCGGGGACTGGGGAACCAGTGGGACTGGCCACTGCCTGGGCTTGGCCTGAGCTGGCCCCCACCTCTGTCCCCTGCTTTGCCATCCTGGTAAGAGGTTCTCTCTTTTGCAGCAGAGAGAACCTTTCAAGAAAAGGTGGTTTGCCCTGGATCCCCAGGAGCGGAGGCTGTTCTATTATAAGAACCCCCTGGTAAGAACTACTCCTCATGTTATCCAGTTCTGGGCTTGCCCGCGGGCTGGGACTTCTGGCTTGTGCCACCTGTGGAATGGTTAGAGGTGTGGGCTTGGAAGCCAGGGGCTGGCTGCGGTCTCAGCCCTGTGGTTGGAGCAGCCCGCGGGCCCTGGGCAGGCGCACACTTAGCTCTCAGGGTCGCAGTTTCCTCCTCTGAGAAAGGCTTCAAGTGCCTTGGTCAGAGCTCACTGTGACGAGTATATGAGTTGCAACACATGAAGCATGTGAGCTCCTGCTGTGCGGGGAGCTCTCTGTAAAATTTCACTATCTTTTCAACAGATCAGGTGTCATTTATTTTAGGATTTTTTTTTTTTTTTTGGTCTTTTTGAGACAGGGTCTCACTATGCAGTTCAGGCTGGCCTTGAGCTCACTTTGTAGCCCAGCAGGCTGGTCTCAAATGCGAAATGATCCTCCTGCCTCAGCCTCCCGAGTGCTGGGATTACAGGCATGTGCCACCATGCCCGGCTTTATTTTAGGATTTGAATCTAGCGTAAGTCCTAGTAGTGACACATTTTACCAATAATAGAGCTGAGGGGCCCCTCCACCCCAAAGTGGGCCTCCATGAGCAGGCACCTTCTGGTTTTCAGGACGCCTTCGAGCAGGGCCAGGTTCTTCTCGGGAGCAAGGAGCAGGGATACGAAATACACGAAGAGCTGCCCAAGGGCGTCCGAGGGAACCGCTGGAAAGCGGGGCTCACCATCGTCACCCCGCACCGGAGATTCGTCCTCACCTGCCCCAGTGAGAAGGAGCAGCGCGAGTGGCTGGAGAGTTTGCGGGACGTCCTGTCCCGCCCCTTGACGCCCCTCCACCTCCTCGGTGAGCAGCGGGGGCGGGGTGGTGCTCCCGGCTGGGTTGGGTCGGACAGGGGCTTCTGTATTTGGGCTCAGCTGCGAAGACAGAAGAGCCCTGACGCTGCGCTTTTAATGGTCTTTGCTTCCTGCTGGGGAAAAGCACAGACGGCGCACATTGCTGCCACAAAGTCCCCTGGGAACCCCAAGTTCCTCTACCGGAGCCCTGGTCTGTGAGCTTCCAGAGGAATTGGGCCCTCCCCAGCCTGCCTGAGGGGCTGGGCGGAGCCCCTCACCCCCTTTCTCGTGAGAAACCCCTGGCCTGGGGTTACTAGCCGAGATCACCCTGCTGGGGGGCTCCTGGGGTCCTGGCTCCTTGCTCGGGAGGGGAGGCTATTTATAGTGCTTTCTTCTCCCTGTCCTCCCTTCCGTCTGTCTCTGGCTTCTCCTCTGCCCCAGATGTGTCCTGTGAGGCTTCCCTGTCTGCTGGTGGCCCTGGGAAAAGGCCAGATCCCCGAGCAGAGCAGGAAACTTGTGGCCCCAGGCCGAGCTTCTGGGCATGAAGGAGTTCTCTTTGGAAAAGTCCAGCCTGAGCAGGTGGCCCCACAGATGAAGAAGATACTGTACTTTCTTTTGTCCCTGGGCCTGCGTGTCCGAGTCTTCTGGTTCCTCTCCTGTGTGTCTCTGTCTCTTCACATTTTTCTCCCTCTCTGGAATGTGTCTGTGTGTATGTATGTGTCCCCTTTGTTTCTCATTCTTTCATTTGTTTTAAAATTTTATTTTCATTTTTATTTCTGAACCGATTTTTGCTTTGTTTTTTTGAGACAGTTTCACTCTGTACTCCAGGCTGGCCTTGAACTTGTAACAATCCTCCTGCCTCAGCCTCCCAAGTGCTGGGATTACAGGCGTGCCCTACCCCACTCCACCCCGATGTGTTTTTTATTGTAGATCCCCCCATCATGGCATGTTTGTCTCCTGCTAACCCTGCCTAGGACTGCCTCGCATGGCTGCCTCCCTCAGTCCTCTCGTTTCTCTTCCAGGGACACCCCCAGAGAGTGGGCACGGTGACAGGTGACCTTTGGCTGAGGCGCTGGCTGGCAACCTGTGCAAAGGAGAAGTTCTTACTCCACCCCTCGTGCCCAGCAAGAGCGCCCCAAAGCCTGCACCGCCCCATCGGTGAACTGTGCCCAGAGTGAGGCTGTGATTCATTCTCCCCCTCCCTGGGCCTTCTGCACGGCCCAGCTTCGGGGAGCTGAGGCTCCAGTACAGAGACGAACACCTACCCCCTCCAACACACACAGGCGTGAGCTGTATAAGGCCCAGAACTTCCTCAAACCTGGAATGTGCACAGTGAAATTAATGGGCACCCACAGCACTGTGCCAATGGCATCTTGCCACCCCCCGAAAAAAAGTAAGAGTTTAATCTGAATCTAACCATGAGGAATATAGACAGTTTCAAATTCACAGTAGGCAGTGCTGCTCAACAACTAACCTAGACTCTTCAAAGATACAGCCTGGAAAGTTTAGGTTCAAGGGGCCTAAGAACTGGCCGTTAAATGCAATTCATGGTTCTTGGTTGGATCCTGGATTTAAAAAGGACAACACGAACTGTAGGCCTGGTGCAGGGGTGTGTGCCTGAAACCCCAGCACTTTGGGAGGCTAAGGCAGGAACATAACCAAGTTTGAGCCTAACCTGGGCAACTTGGAGAGACTGTCTTAAAATTTAAAAAATAAAAATAAGGGGCTGGGGATGTAACTCAGTGTGAAGGCCCCAGGTTCATGCACCACTACTGCAAAAAACAGACAGCTGTACAGGATATAGCTGAGATTGCTGGGCGTGGTGGCGCATGCCTATAATCCCAGCACTCAGGAGGCTGAGCAGGAGGATCGTTGTGAACTGGAGACCAGCCTGGGCTACAAAGTGAGCTCAAGGCCAGCCTGAACTGCATGGCGAGACCCTGTCTCAAAAAGACACACACACACACACACACACAAAATGCTATAACTGAGATGATTGGAGAAATATATATGTATGGATGTGTATTGGCTAACAATATAGTAAGACTGATAATCATGCTGAGGCATGCTGGTGATGCCTACCACCAACTCTTAAGCAGTTCAGCAAAGGTACACGTCCATGAACAGAGTACATGTGTGGACATACACACAGATATACATAAGATATATGGGACATACAGATATAAATACATATGGGAGAGAGAGGGAACCACTGGTAAAATGTTAGCGACTGATGAATCCAGATGAAGCATATGTGGGCATTTATTTTCCTATGCATGCAAATTTTTATACATAAAAGTTTTCATATTAAAAAGTTGAAAAAAAAAAGTTGAGAAACTTTTCAAATTAAAAAGTTGACAAAAAACTTCCTTAAAATATCCACATTTCACTCTTCAAAAATAGTGGTTTAGAGCCAGGACTATAATACCAAAAAAAAAAAAAAATGTGGTTTTTCTACATGAGTCAAAAAATGCTATTGGAACTGGCCACTGTGGTACAGCTGTAGTCTTAACTGCTCAGAAGGCTGAAGTCGAGGGATCACTTGAGTCCAGGAGCTTGAGATTAATGAGACCCTGCCTCCAAAAAAAAAAAAAGTACTGCCAGGCGTGGTGGCTCACACCTATAATTCCAGCACCAGGGAGGCTGAGGCAGAAGGATTGTGGCAAATTTGAGGCCAGCCTGGGCTACAGAGTGAGCTCGAGGCTGGCTTGAACTACATGGCGAGACCCTGTCTCAAAAAGACGAAAAAAGCCAGGCCTTGGTGGTGCACGCCCAGAATCTCAGCACTTGGGGAGGCTGAGGCAGGAGGATCGTTGCGAGTTCAAGGCCAGCCTGGGCTACAAAGTGAACTCATGGCCAGTCTGAACTGCATAGTAAGATCCTGTCTCAAAAAACGTACCTGGTGTGGCGCAGGGCGTGGCTCAGCGGTATAGTGTGTGCTTAGCACGCTTGAGACCCTGGGTTCCATCCTAAGCATGGACATTGATTAACTGATTAATTTTAATAACATTTCTGAGAGAATTGCATCTTGGGCACATTTGGGAAGGAACAGAAGCTTAGGTCTTGCAGAAACAATGCTCGCACTGGTTGACGCAGTGCTGTAGAAGCTAAGGAGATATCTCCACCACACAGCAGGGCAGAGCCACCCATGCTAACTTGAGGCCACTGGAAAATTCACGTCCCCAACACTGTGCCTTTGTTTTCTCTTTAAAATGAGAAAGTTGCACTAACTACTGAAATTCAACGCAAGTACCAAGTACCGGGCGCAACTCCCAGCCTGCCTGGTGTGTAGTAGGATGCCGCAGCCCCTGATGTCACTATTATAGCCGGCAGGGGGCAGCAGCGTCCTTGAACCAGGCCGGCGCAGGGAGGTGCGGGTGCTGGGAGGACCGAGGTTGCCTGGGGGAGGGAGTGGCCCCAAGGCTGCCCTAACTAGGGAGGCAAAGGGAAGCCGCCTTCCCCTCCAGAAAGTAACCTTGATGTAGAAACCTTGTAGAAGTTAAAGGGAGGAGGGGAGGAAAACACTTTTTAAGCTAAGAGAAGAAAATGCTTAAAGGATTCAGGATTCAAGATGGAAAAGAGCTGAGAGAAATCTCAGGCGGCTGGAATGTTAGAGAAACATTGCCAAGATGCCTGCTGCTCGAGGCTTTGTTCCTTTCCCAGCCTCAGGAGGCTGAGGCAGGAAGATTGCAAATTTCAGGCCAGCCTGGACAATTTGAAAGACTTGTGTCTCAAAAATGTAAAGGGGCAGAGGAGCTGAGTGTGGTATCCCACACCTGTAATCCCGGCACTCTGTGAGGCTGGGGCCAGTGGATTGCAGCATGGGCGGCTTAGCATTTAGCGAGAAATTTAAAAAGGTTGGGGCTGCTGCTCAGTGCAAAGGCTCTGTGTTGAAGCCTCAATATCATAAACAAACAAGCAAGGAAACAAACAGGACTGAAAGTATAGCTCAATACCAGAGCACTTGCCGGGATGCACAAGGCTCCGGGTTCAGTCCCAGTGTTGTGGGAAGGGAGGGAGCGGGTGGGAGAGGAAGGAAGTAGGGAAGGGGAAAAAGGGGGGGGAAATCTCTACATGTAACGGGGTTTCCCTCTGGAGCCCTGATCATGGGCCAACACAGTGCCTGCTTAGCAAGCATGAAGTCCTGAGTTCGAATCCCAGTACCCCCCCAAAAAGATATTTAATCATGGGCCAAGAAACACTTGAGAGTCTCTTCCCTAAAGCCTTGTGACTATCCACATAGGAAAGCCGCTCCTCTCTGGCGCCCAAAGAACCCTGGAAGCCGGGGGTAGTGGCGCACGCCTGTAATTGCAGCAGCACTCGGGAGGCTGAGGCAGGAGGATCGTTGTAAGTTTGAGACCAGCCTGGGCTACAAAGTGAGCTCAAGGCCAGCCTGAACTGCATAGTGAGGCCCTGTCTCAAAAAAAGAGACAAATAAAACAACAACAACAACAAAACAGAAACAAAGCCACCCGAGGAGAGACACTAGGCTTCTAAATGTGGGAGCCCTGTAGCAGGACAGAGAGAGAATAAACACTAGTGGTAAAGCCTCAATGGAATGGCCTGCCGCTTTTTGTTGGTTTTGGCTTTTTGAGACAGTCTTGAGTTCGATCGCCGGTTCTGCAAAAAAAAAAAAAAAGAGGAAAAGGATTAAATCTTGTCGGTCCTCTGACTCAGGGAGCCAGTCCGAGGGCTGCCTGTGTTCCAGGGTGCACTCGGGTCTGATGGGGACTGGGCCTGTCAAGCACTCGTCCTCTTCCTAAATGGTGAAACCTCAGCCTCACAAGAGGAGACAGACGATGCCATCTGCTGGCTCCCAGAGTCAACGCCAGTGTTTCTCTTTGGGATGAAGAGAAAACTCAGAATGAGAAGTCATGGGACCTTTATCTGGTTTGCACAGCCAGAGTGGTGAGAATGAGGGTCACCAGGAAGGAGCAGGAGCTCAAGGAGGGGAAGAAAGAGACCAAGGAGCCTGGGGGTGGTGTGTGTGTGTGTGTCCGTGTGTGTGTGTGTGTGTGTGTGTTGCACCAACAGCCCCTTCATATCTTAACCTGAGGAGAGAATTAGAGCATAAGGCCGGACGGTGGTGGCACATGCCTGTAATCCCAGCACTCAGGGAGGCTGAGGCAGGAGGATTGCCGTGAGTTCAAGACCAGCCTGGGCTACAGAGTGAGCTCAAGGCCGGCCTGAACTGCATAGTGAGACCCTGTCTCAAAAAGACACACACACACACACACACACACACACACACAAGAACAACACAGGAAGGACTGAGCAAGCTTTCTCCTCCCTGGGAATCAATCCAGTTCTAGTAGGTTCCCTGTTTGTGAGGTACTGGGAGAAGTGGGCACACTGGGTCTATTAATGTTCCCCTCACGAGCACTAACACCAGGAAAGGAGGTGCAGTCATTATCTGTGGATCCCCAGGTGCCAGGGGAACAACTTGGCCAATGTCTAGGCTCCAACTTATACTCATGGTCAGAACCCATGTCTATCTTGAACATTTTTTTCTGAGTGGGGTAACAAGAAATGATTAGAAGAAGCCAGGTGTGGTGGCACATCCCTGTAATCCTAGCACTCAGGAGGCTGAGGCAGGAGGATTGCTGCGAGTCCGAGGCCAGCATGGGCTACATAGTGAGTATAAGGCCAGCCCAGACTGTGCACCAAGACCCTGTCTCAAAAAAAAAAAAAAAAAAAAAGATTAGAAGAGTAGTTATGCTTGCCTGGGAGAGAGCCAATCCTCCTGGACCAGTCGCAGCTACAACAGAACAAAGGTTTGCAAATGAAGATTATAGATGAAATAATGAGATTGAAAATGACCAGGGACCAAATGCAAGTCTTGAGAAATTTTATAATCAAGGAGATTAAAGAGTCACCCTACACACACACCCCTTCCCGAAACTTCTCTAAGGCATTTGGGATGCAACAGGAGGAGGAGGAAACCCCTCCACCTTCTTACAGAGGTTAGAAGACCAACCAAGGAAATAGTCCGGGCTGGATCCCGACGGTCAGTTGGGGCAAGGCCTCCTCAAAGTTGCTTTTGTGACAAAGAGCTGGCCTGACATACCAAGAAAGCTACACAAATCAAAGGGTCGGGCTGGGGATATAGCTCAGTGGAATAAGCACCTTCCTGGCAAGCACAAGGTCCTGAGTTACTTGAAAACACAAAAACTTTACATAAAAAGAAAGGAAGAAAAAAAAAAATACAACAGTCAGTCTGCACTGTAAAAAAAAAAAGTGGCTGAGAGAAAATTAGATTAAGACTCCACACAAGGAGTCAACAAGAGCCCATTTTTACAAATCTCAGCTGATTGATGAATTTGCTTTTGGCTTCCAATTTCAGTTGGTATTTTTTCAAGAATGCACTCTGATTAAATATAACTGTTTTATACATTATGTATGTTATCTTGTCCCTTTGTTTGCCTTGATCTGTTTTATTAACTAGTTAAAGTACCTGCACTTGCTTCATTAAAGATTTCTGAAGGCCGGGTGTGGTGGCACACCCCTGTAATCCCAGCACTCGGGAGGCTGAGGCAGGAGGATCGTAGGAAGTTCACGACCAGCCTGTCTACAAAGTAAGCTCAAGGCCAGCTTGAACTGCAAAGCAGAACATTGTCTCAAAAGGACCAAAAAAAAAAAAAAAAAAAAGTGACCGCTACCCATGCAGCATGGCAAGAGCAGAGGCACAGGTAGTCCCTCTCCCTTCAGGATGGGACACGTATCCTGACGAGATGCGTTACATGGTGGCCTTGTTTCAGGACGCGGATGCTTGGCAAAGTGAGATATGTGAGTCTGTCGCTGCTCTCCCCATGCTGCTGGAGCCGGCCCTGACCGAGGTCCCTCCCTCCTGCGTAGGGAACGTGAGCGGCTCCTCCTGCCCCTCTAGGCAGGGAGAACGGTTTGCTGAACCCGTGGAAGACCCGGCTACCCGCACCCACATCCTGAATGTTGCTGGTGAGCCACTAAATTGCTGGCCCCTTCCCGTTCATCCCCAGGCTGACGTCTGGTGGTGTCGTGGGAAAATGAACCATGCCTTAATACCTCCCAGTCAGACGGGACGTGCGCCGGCACAGTTGGCCATCCCTTCATCCTGGACAAGAGGCTGCTCAAACCCGGAGATCCTTTACCAGGACCCTTCGGCCCCCACACATGCACTGATTCAATCAAGGTGCCCAGAGGTGTCCCCACTGAATTTAAGGCACAAAATCAGGTAGCTGCCAGATTCGAGTCAGTACTCTTCTGCTGGCCCACTGTTTTAATAAAGATGTAGATCAGATAAACTATATCTATTACAATGAGCAAAGGTCTATGAACTATACCAGAGATGCGATTTAAGGAGTATCTAGCAATGAGATGCAGCTAGCCAGAGGGGAGGGGAGAACCAGAGGATCACTCTAGACATACTGGCAGGAAAAATGGGGTGTTGGCTGGGCATGGTGGCGCACACCTGTAATCCCAGCACTCAGGAGGCTGAAGCAGGAGGATCCTTGTGAGTTCGAGACCAGCCTGGGCTACAAAGTGAGCTCAAGGCCAGCCTGAACTGCATAGCCAGACCCTGTCTCGAAAACACCAAAAAAAAAAAAAAAATCAAATAAGAGGAAAATGTTGCATTTTTATCACTAACAGAGCAGCCCCGATGGACCATCATAAAGGCATTACAAAGCCTTACTCCTTTAGCTGATGAACTAGCCTAAAACTCTGGAATTCATGATCCCTTTACAGTGTGGCTAGAAGGGCTGGGGATATAGCTCAGTGGAATAAGTGCTTGCCTGGCAAGCACAAGGTCCTGAGTTCAATCCCCAGTACCGCAAAAAAAATAAATAAATAATAAAAAAAAATACAGTGTGGCTAGAAACTGGTTTGGAAAAAGGAAAAGCTTAAGGGCTTCTGCTGACAGTCCTCACTAATGTAGCTGGAGTCTTACCTGCCATGGGATGCCACAGCGTCCCTTGTGTGAGAGGCCTGGCCCAAAGATTGAGACTGCCCGAAGTAAGAAAATGTCTGTGATTTATCAATGACATACTCTCGTGCTATGAGAGAGTCAATTTATTGTCCTTTTTCTGTGTATGTTTTGCATGTCTTGTTATTACAGCCCAGGCTGGCCTTGAACTCACAAAGTAGCCCAGGTTGCCCTTGAACTCCTGGTGATCCTCCTGCCTCAGCCTCCAGAGTGCTGGGATTACAGGTATATGCCACCATGCTGGGCAAATTTATTATCTTATGATGAAGAAAGTCTGTGGTGGGTTAACTGATGGTCAACTTGTAACACCCAGCTGAACTGAATCAGTGTGGTTCTGGGTGTGGAAGGCCTGCCTGGGGACTGTTTGCCCACAGCATAAAAAGCACTGGAGGGGAAGATGCTGTGCTGCGGAGCTTCCTGGAGAAGCTTGTCACGCTGGCTTTCCGATATGAACTCCCCTGCTCTCAGCATCAGAGGAGCTCAGGTCCTCACTGTCACTAAAGATGGCCGTGGTTCTCTTCAGGGAAGCTCTGTCCTTAGTTTGAGTGTCGCTTCCTGGCCCCAGTGAGATCCCTCAGCCTGCTGCCACAGATCTTCATCCCGCTGGCCCGGACTTTCTAGCTTCCACCACTGACCACTGGGCCTTCCCAGTGCGGGTCCTTGATATAGACTTGCATGAGACATTGCCATGGAATCCAGGCCCTCAGCTGGATTCTTTGGGCCTTTAGTGTGTGGACAGATCTCCCACATTTTTTGCATTTGACTCTTTGGGTGAATATTATAACGTAATTCTATAATTGTGTCCCGTATTAAATCCTTTCCCTTGCAAAGCCCGACTACGACAGTCAGCATTAGAAAGACTTGAAAACACAAAAGATAAACATGAAAATGGGACAAAAGATCCTATAACAGGGAGAGGGAGAGCTTTAAGAGGTAGATATCTTTTTCATTGGTCCGTGTTTCATTAACCAGTCTAACACCCCTCATTCTTAGACTTGGCCGGGTCAGCTAGCGGACAAGGATGTGCAGGCTGTATGAAGCCTCATACCAGAGATAAGGTTCTGGGGTGGAGAGGTCACTGCTACACCAGTCTTCCTAAATCCTGGGAAGCCAAAAGGCTAAACACAAATACAAACAGAAATACAGAGGAGCAGGGCTAAGAAGGGAAGTGGGGTGAGGGCAAGGTCGGGGAGGAAACAGACTGCTGGGCACAGACTGTGAACCCGGATCGCAGGCCGTGGGACCTGGGCGGAGGGCTCCTGGGAGTTAGGAAGGAAAACCCAGTTTCTCACCTGCAGCGTGCCTGTCTGTGCACAGGCCCCACTCTCTCCAGAGTATGGATTAAAACCAGTGCTTTCACTGCCTCTAGAGTCCACTTTCTTTTTCCTTTTTCTTGCCAAGAAGTAAAATTTTTTTTTTAAGACAGGGTCTCGCTACACAGTTCAGGCTGGCCTCAAGGTCACTTTGTAGCCCAGGCTGGCCTCAAACTCACAAAGTTCCTCCTGCTTCAGCCTCCCGAGTGCTCGGATTACAGGCGTGTGCCACCATGCCTGCCCACCAAGAAGTAAACCAATTTCTTACATGGGGCAAGGTGACAACCACAGGGGCAGCACAGGCGGCGTGGCATTGGGGACTGGGCCTGGGGCAAGAGGCCTGGTTGGGGAGCCAGCGTCCCCTGTGCGGCTCAGCCCTTCCCTCTCTGCTTCCGCCTCCAGCTGCCATGCAGCGAGCAGCTCTTCTCCTCCCAGGCCTTTGCACTGCGTAGCAACCACACAAGGGCTGGAACTTCCGAGACGTGAACCAAAATGGACTTCCCCCAGCTTGTGGGTGTTGGGCATTGTGTCTCGGCAACAGAGATGGTGACCCTTTGGAGGGTCCCCTTCCAAAGGGTCACCTCCAGTGACCTAAGCGTTGTCCTTTGGTGCCACCCTGGGGAGCAAACCTTAACATATGGGTCTTTGGGGGACACCCAACCCCCACACTGTGTGACAAGCAGGAAGCAGGAAGCACAAGCCCTATTTGTATTAGTGCTCTCTGGGGAAACTGAAGCAGGAGGAAATGCACAGACGGAGAAGGGGGCTCATTCCGAGAGACTGGGGCCAAGGGGTCCCACAGTTGGCCTCTGGAAGGTGGAAGCCCAGGAAAACTCTGTAGTTTAAACCTGAGCCACAGGTGCCAGGTCTGAGGACAGAAGAGGGTGATCCCACTGGAACAGAGGGTACAGAATGCAGGCCTGAAGCATGGTGGGAAGGCCAATCTTCATCCAGCCTAGGACCTAAAATCTCTTCCAGATCTCTTCTCACCTTTTCCAGAACAGTGCCTCAGACACTCAGAAAAAATACTACGTGTTCTACCAGCTCTATGGGCTTCTGTTGGCTCAGCCAGGGTAATGCAAAAGTGATCTTTCACAACACTCAGAAAAGTCAGGGCTCGGAGAGGAGCTTAGTGGAAATGTGCTTGCTTGGCATTCCCAGCACCAGCAGCAACAAAAAAGGCAGTGAAAGATATCTTTAAAACTCTAATAAAGAAAAAAATCAGAACTCCAGAAAAAAGTACTTTTTGCCAGATGAGGTGGCCCATGCCTTTCATCCCAACACTTGGGAGGCTGAGGCAGGAGGATCATCACAGTTTGAAACCAGCCTGGCTCAGTGGCATGAGCACCTGCCTGGCAAGCACAAGGTCCTAAGTTCAATTCCTGGTACCAAAAAACCCCCAAACAATATACTAGAAAAAGAAAGTACTTTTCACCAGGCATGGCAGTGCCTGCCTGTAGTCCCAGCACTCTGGGAGGTGAAGGCAGGAAGGCAGCAAATTCAAGGCCAGCCTGGGTGACATAGCAACTTACTGAGACCCTGTGTCAACATACAAAATGTTAAAAGTCTGGGGAATGTAACTCAGTGCAAAGGCCCTGGATTTAATTCCCAGCACTGATAGGGGAAGGAGAACTAAGCCAATGCCATTGTGTACTCTAGCCCCATCTGAGAGCTTACCCTTGTGTTTCCTTAAGTTTGTTTCTTGTAAATGTTGTCATAGTTACCTCACCTGATCCCACCCATGCTTTGTCATAAGACTGCTTGTTCCCTATGTAAAATGTCACTCAAGTGTTTTTTTTTTTTTTTTTTCCGGTACTGGGGATCGAACTCAGGACTTTGCACTTGCTAGGCAAGCGCTTATTCCACTGAGCTATATCCCCAGCCCAACCCTATGTAAAATGTCAAACACCCTTGTTCCTTTGTGACAAGCTAAGCCCATGCTTTGTAGGAGTATTTCCGCAGCTGTACTAAATCATATCAGAAAAAAACTAATCAAACCCCTAGACCTGGAACTAGACGTGGAAGTAGCACTGTATACATATTCTCCCTTCCTGCCCTTCGGGCTGGGTGCTCGGTCATGTACTGGGTGCGCACCGCCAGCTAATAAACTTGATTGTCTATATCTGGCCTCTTCAGGTAACTCAAGTAAGAACGTTTCCCTGCAGTGGTGCCATCCCCCATATGTTAAAAAAAAAAAAAGCCAAGCGTGGTGGTGCACACCTGTAATCCCAGCACTCCAAGGCTGAGGCAGGAGGGTCACTGTGAGTTCGAGGCCAGCCTGGGCTACAAAGTGAGCTCAAGGCCAGCCTGAACTGCACAGCGAGACCCTGTCTCAGAAGACAATATATATATATATATATACACACACACACACACACACACACACATATGTATGTATTTACATATATCAAACTATACAGTGAATGTGTGTTTATTTATTTATTTATTTATTTATTTGTCTTTTTGAGACAGGGTCTCACTATGCAGTTCAGACTGACCTTGAGCTCACTTTGTAGCCCAGGTTGGCCTCGAACTTGCCACAATCCTCCTGCCTCAGCCTCCTGAGTGCTGGGATTATAGGTGTGCGCCACCGTGCGTGCCTGTAAACTTCGTATGATGTATATTTCACTAGAGTAACAAATGTAAACTGTGCCAGGGGTCTTGGTGCCCACCTGCAGTCCCAGTTACTGGCAAGGCTGAGGCAGGAAGACTGAAAATACAAGGCTAGTTTGGGCAATTTAGTGAGACCTCATCTCAAAATAAGAAATTAGAGGGCTGGGGATAACTTTGTGGTAGAGCACTGTCCATCGCTAGTATCACACGCACAACAGAAGGGCTTAAGTTTGGATGTTTGAATTCATTTATTATGAAATCGAATGGGAATAAGGACAATCTGCAGAACATTTAATGAATTCTCTCTTCCCTTGACAAACAATGCTTTGTTTCTGAAGGCATCCAGCAAGTGTGAAGCACAGAGTGCTCTGGAAGAAAGTGCTGACGCCTTAGTTCCTCCAGCATACAGACTGAGGGCCTTTCATTTCTTAGTAATTTAGCACTGGGACTCAGTGTCTCTAGGTGCAGTGGTACCTGTAATCCCAGCTAGTCAGGAGGCTGAGGCAGGAGGATGACCTGAGCCCAGGAGATCAGGGTCAGCCTGGGCAACATTTATGAGACCTCGGTCAACACATAAATAAATAAATCAGTATACAATTCAGTGGTTAAAAAAACTCAGTGTTGCCACGTGAGTGGCTTGATAGGCTTCCCGCCAAGACCTGCCCAGTCCTCATGGTGACAGTCCAATGCTGAGTTATAATGATGCCTAGCTCCTGCTTCCCAGAGACCCCTATAGTTTCTTCTTCGCAGCTGCCTTTGCCAAAGCCCATGCAGGCCAACAGTGATCCAATCCCCCTTCAGCAAGTTATGCTGAGCAGCCTACGTCAGCTACCCTGTGCCCCCTCCCCTCGGAATGCATATAAGCTCCAACCCTGTCCTTTGTCTTCAGAGAGCCAGCACAGCTGTCTGGGTGCTGACTCCCTCCATGCCACAAGTTACTCCCTCTCTCCTCCTCTGCATTGTGTTAGATTGAGTACGTAATTATCATTCAATCATGGCTCATGACAGGGCTGGGGATATAGCTCAGTTGAATAAGTGCTTGCCTGGCAAGTGCAAGGTCCTGAGTTAGATCCCTGGTACCACCAAAAAAAAAAAAATTCATGGCTCATGACTGTAATCCCAGCACTCAGGAGGCTGAGGCAGGAGAATCGCTGTGTTCAAGGCTAGCCTTGGCTACATAGTGAGCTTAAAGGCAGCCTGAACTGCTTAGGGAAATCCTGTCTCAGAAAACCAAAACCCAAACCAACCAAAAAACCCCTCAGTTTTGTAGGGGTGAATATTTTTTGTGGGGAGGGGATGAATATTAACACATTTACTTGAATTGAAAAATGTCAAACTTTGACAGCAAATGAGTCTGATTTACCTGACTGGCTTTCCAATGAAGACAAGAAAAAGCAGTTAGGGTGTGTGGCAGATTTCTACATAACTCACTTAACTCAATCTGCATCTCCAAATTTCTGAGAAAATACATTCTGAGCATGAAAGGAAAAGCACCTTTCAAAAAATTAGATCAAGCTGGGAGTGGTGGCGCATGCCTGTAATCCCAGCACTTGGGAGGCTGAGGCAGAAGGATTGTTGCGAGTTTGAGACCAGCCTGGGCTACAAGGTGAGCTTAAGGCCAGCCTGAACTGCATAGGGAGACTCTGTATCAAAAAGACCAAAAACAAAAAAATTATATAAACTGGGTGTGGTGGTGCATGCTTGTAATCCCAGCACCCAGAGGCTGAGGCAGGAGGGTAACTGTAAATTCCAGGCCAGCCTGGGCTACATAATGATTTCAAGGGCAGGCTGAACTACACAGCAAGACCCTGTCTCAAAAAAAAAACAAAAAAAAAAAAAAAAAAAAAAAAAAAAAAAAAAAAACAAAAAAAAAAAAACCGGAAGAAAAATTAAGTAAGAGCCTTTTGTCATAGGAAGTTAAAAAAAAGTTTAAAATTTCAGTACATACAATATTCTGGGGGCTGGGGATATAGCTCAGTGGTGCAGCGCCTGCCTGGCAAGTGTGAGGTTGTAAGTTCAATTCCAAAAAAGAAAGACAACTTAAACTTAATTTTTTTTTTTTTTTTTTTGGCTTTTGAGACAGGGGCTTGCTCTGCTGTTCAGGCTGGCTTTGAGCTCACTTTATAACCCAGGCTGGTCTCAAACTTGCAACAATCCTCCTGCCTCAGCCTCTCAAGTGCTGAGATGACAGGCGTGCGCCACCACGCCCAGCTCTTTAATTATGTTTTCTTTTTTTTTTTTTAAAGACAAAAGAATGGAGACATATGAACCAGAAAAGCCATAAACAATACAGAAAATACAAAGTTATACAGAATATAGTAGGGAATTAGCACTGGATGTTGTATTACATAGTTATCTTCACATTAGTTAACACAAAAACATTAAAGGAAATACCAAATTACAGAGAAGATAGTAGGGAATTTGCACTGGATGCTGT
>PVLD010008666.1:0-44970 GCA_004027595.1 Dinomys branickii
TTTTGAGACTGCGTTTTGTTCCTCTGTTTTCCCATTTTTGGGTATCAGATTCAAAATGTGGAGCTATAAATTCCACAGGCAGTTCAGCAGGCAAAGGTCTGCTACAGAGGCTGCTCCAATGATTCCTTCTCTTTGGGAGAATGTCCCTTAAGCTGTCTGGTGAGATTTCCGCTTCTACTCCCTACCCCAAGACCTGGCCGGGGCGAATAGACAGCTCGCCACCCCAGGATTCTTGCAGAGAGGCCACTCAGGTGTTCCTCCCTGGGTGGAGCTCCTTCCCCCCTCACAAAACCCGTTGGGGCGCCTAAGTAGGTCTTCCCACCCGGGAGATCCCGCAGTCCTTAAAGCTGCTTTGATGTCTCTCGCTGGGCTGAGCTTCTTCCTGATTCAGGAAAAACCGGTTAGAGCATGCACTTAACTCACCCTGTGATCGTGCAGACATGAATGCCGTTCAGATGTTTTTCCCTGGATGGAGCTTTTCCCCGACTCAGAAATCCCACCGGCCAGTCGCTGTTGCTCCAGTTCGCGAAGCGCTGGCTGCGGGGGTGGGGTTCTGAGCGGGATTTCGGAGCGCTGCCCAGTTTGGCACAGTTTGTCCCAGTAGCGCGTTTTCTGTCGGGTTCAGGAGCTGAAGCCATTCTTCCCTCCGCAGTTGCTCTCTCGGCTGGTCGTCTTCTTCCCGGAAGATCTCATTTCTGTCTTCATATTGCTATATTTCATTGTTTGGGTGGTAATCCTCTGGGAGGTTCTCTCTCTGCTGCCTACCCGGTTGCCATCTTCCCGGAAGTCCCCCTTAATAGTGATGAAACCTAATTCCCTGGCCCTATTGGTTGTGCATTAGCTATCGTATCTTAATTCAACATCACAAACATCTAAACCCATGTTTTTCTCTAAGAGTTTTGTAGTTTTAACTGCTCTGTTAACGAATACATTTGGAATCAACTTTTGTATGCAGGGTGAGCTAGGAGTCTAACTTAATTATTTTGCATTCTTTCATAGACATCAACTTGTCCCAGTATCATTTGTTGAAAAGAAAACTTTGAATATCTTGATACCCTTGTTAAAAATCAATGGAGTATAGATAATATGATTTTATTTCTGGACTCAGTTTCAATTTTTAAAATTGATAATCATGAGATCTTTAACCTTATTCTTCTTTTACATAAATTTTGACTATTCTGGATCTCTTACATTTCCATAAGAATTTTTAAAGAAGGTTTTCCATTTATAAAAAAGGCAGTTGGAATTTGATAGAATTGTACTGAATCTGTAGGACAACTTGGGGAGTGTTGCCATATTAAAAATATTGACATCCAAACCATGAACATGATGTCTTTTAATTTATTTAAGATTTCTATAATTTATTCCAACAATTTTTAAATGTGCAATTGAAAAAAAGTATTTCATCACCTTTATTAAATTTATTCCTAATTATTGTATTCATTTTTGAGCTATTTTAAACATAATTTTTAAATAATTTACTTTTCAGATGTTTATTATTGTGTATCTACTCTTGCCTGAGTATTGCTGTCCTTCCAAAAATTGGAACTTGCATTGACACTTAACCTTAAGATGATGGTATCAAGAGGTGAGGGCCTCTGGGAGATGGCTAGGTCATGACAGCTCTGCCTTCTGGATGAGATTAGTGCTCTCTAAAGGGGGTTGAGGGCTTAAGTTTACCCTCTTCCACCACCTGAGTATACTGCAGCCAGGTGCCATCAGCGGGATAGATGGTGAGCCCTAACCAGGCACTGACAACCTGTGCCTTGATCTTAGAGATCACTTCAAAACTGTAAGAAGTAAATTTCTTTGTCATTCTAAGATATTTTGTCATAGCGAACCAAGTGGACTAAAGAAGTATCAACATATAACAAAGTTTTATGGATACCGGGACTTTGATTGGAATTGTTTTGAATACACAGACCAGTGAGGGAGAATTAACACCTTAAAAGTTATAAACTTATAACCCATGAACAGACACTATTATTTAGGTCATTTTGATTTTCTTTTGTCCTCAGATCTTTTTGTCACTATGGATTTTGGCATAGAAATCCCTCATATATTTTTTGTTACATATTTTGTTCAATTGTCCCTCAGCATCTATGGGGGATTAGTTCCATGAGACCCTGAAAATACCAAAATCTGTGGATGCTCAAGTTCCTTACATCAAACAGCATATAGTATTTGCATGTAACCCACACACATCATCTCATATATCTTGAATCACCGCTTTGTGATGCTATAAATTAGACTGTTCTTTAAATTCCAATTAATTACTAATATGTAAAAATATTTTATCTTGACTATTTTTGTTTAATTATTAGTTTATTCTAATAGACAAGGAGGTCTGCAAATAAGACGTGATTTCTATATGCCTTCATTTCATATTCTTACCTTAGTGCTCTGGCTTGGACCTGCAGTTTGATGGTGAGTCCAAAGGATGAGGGCAGATATTTTTGACTCATATTGAATCTTTGTAAGAAAGTCCTTGGTTTTTCACCATCAAGTATAAAGTAAGCTAAAGGTTTTATACAGAAGAGTTTTCTCTGATTATAAATATTCCTTCCTCTTCCTTATTTGCTGAGAATATTTATGATAAAGTTGAATTTTGTCAGATGTTCTTTATGTGCTGATATATTCATTTATGTTTTTTTCTTCTTTAGTCCATCAGTGCCATAAATCACACCGAGTGTTAAATGTTGAACTCACCTTGCATTCCTAGGATAAATTCCACTGGGCCATGACTTTTTATCCATTGGACATCTGGATAGATTCAATTTTATAACATTTTGTTTCAGATTTTCATGTCTATGTATATGAGGTGCATTGGTCTCTAGTTTTTCTATCTTGTTTTATCAGGGTAGTTCGGATCTCTTGACATCATTTGGGAAGTTTTCCATTCCCTTCTACTTCCCAGAAGAGTTTGTATGCAGAATTGCTGGTATTTCTTGTTTAAATGTTTGGTAGAATCTACCGACAAACCCATTTGTGCCAGAGTTTTCTTGGTTGGTATACTTCAATAAGTATAAGATTACCTAGATTACTCATTTCTTCTGAGTGAGCTTTCTTGATTCTTTCAAGGAATTTGTCCATTTTCATCCAAGTTGTAGACTTTGTTGGCATCAGGGGAGTCTGTGGTGACAGCCCTTGCTTTATTATTGAAACAAATAATTTGTGTCTTTTTTTCCAATGTCATTATAACTACAAGTTCAAGTTTTCTTGAGTTTGTCAAAGAAGTAAGTTTTGGTTTCATGGGTTTTTCTCTGTTGTCCCTCTACCTTGAGTCTCGCCGATTCTTCCCTCTAGTGCATCATTCTTTCCTTCCCCTTACTTTGTTTTCATGTTTCTCTTTCTTGCTCTGTTCCTGGGGTGGGGGTTCCTTTATCCCCTGGAAACTTCTCCTCCACATTAATAAAAAGTTTAATGACATAACTTCCTTGTAAGTACTGTGTTGGCAATATCATGCAAATGAAAAACAAATTTTTGTGTTGGGATAATTTTAGATTTATGTCATAGTTCTAAATGTAGTACACAGGGTTCCCTTTTTATTTTGCCCAGTTTCCTCTAATGTTAGCAACTTACATAACCATGTATCTATTTCAAAACTAAAATTAACATTTTAAAAGGAAACATTTTGAACCACTTTACTACAAAGAAATAGTAAATGTTTGGGGAGATAAACATATTCAACCTGATTTAAACATTGCACATTGTATACATGTATTGGAAATGTAACATTCATTGCATTTACATGTATAATTAATATATAGAATTTTTGTTTTATGTATCAAAAAGTAAATTCAAATGCATTAACATTGTTATATTACCGTTCCTTTAAAATTCAGATCTTATTTTTAGTTTACCAACTTTTCTACTAATGTCCTTTTTTGGTTCCGGGACACCTCAGTAAATTTAGTTATCATGTCTTCTTTGTTTATTCTTTCCTTGTTTTCAACAACTTTTTAAAAGAAGAATATATTGAGAGAAAGAAAACTTCTGTCTAAGAGGGACAGAAGGGGGACCGGAAAGTAGATTCTTTATCAATCCTGCTTCTGGAGGGTGTTTTATTGAGCACATCCATGAGGTGAAGTGGGTTTAAGGTAAGACAGAACTATACTCAGTAAGAACCATAATAAGTAAGATTACAAGGGTAGCCACTTATATATTGATCCAATGGGTTCAACAATTTTAATCCCGGTTCAATTATTTAAATAGAACATGACCAAAAATTGCATATTGTTCATTAACTTTATAAGACAATATAATAGGAAATATAAGAACAACAGTTTTATCAAATTTATTGAATACAGGAATCGACTTGAAGCAACACTTGCCCGAGAGAGGCTTGAGATAGCCAGTAAGTAAACAAGGGCACTGTGCAAGCGACGCTCACACTCCACTGTTAAGTGAGTAACAGTTAAGCGGAGGGCTGGGCAGGTATTTTATGGAAGGACCATCTCAGTTCTGCTTTATGGTTTCTCGTTGTGAAAGTTCTGGCTTTGGGGGAAGACCAAACCCTTCTTGTCACACCTCTTAGGGACACATGACATAAATGTGACATTCCTGGTGAAATAAACCTTGAACACTGTCAAGGCCATCACACAGATTTTGGTATGTTTTTGTTTTCACTGAAACTCTATTGAAAATAGTATCTAATTTCCTTATGACTTCCATGTTGACTCATGAGCTGTTTCAAAGTTTGTTACTTAATTACCAAATATTTGGGGGATTTTCCAGATTTCTTTGTTATTTGCTTTTATTCTATTGTAGTCAGAACACATACTTTAAATGATTACACTTGTTGAGATTTGTTTTATGGCCAGGAATGTGATGCACCTTTGGTGAATGTTACACATACACTTGGACATGTATTCGCTATTGTTGAGTATTCTATAAAGGTCAGCTAGGTCAAGTTTTGTGGGTAGCATTGTTTAGGTCTTCTAAATCCATATTTATATTTTCCTCTATTCTGTTGGTAACTGAGGAATGCTGAATTCTAACTAGGTTTGTCTATATCTACCGAGTTCTTTTAATTTTTGCTTTAAATATATATGCATATTTAGTTCTGTCTCTGTGTGTATGTATATTATATATAATAAATTATATATATATATATATATATATATATATATATATATATATATAAAAGAAAAGTCTCACTATAGTGCCCAGACCGGCTTCCACAATCTTCCTGCCCTAGGCTCCTGAATGTAGGACTATAGTTGCTTACCACCACAACTGAATGGTTTATATATTTTGAAAATCTTTGTTGAATGTTTATAGAATTGCGAATTGTTATCTGTTTGTGGCTAATTTCCCATTTTATCACCATACAATTTCAGTCTTCTATATGATATTTCCTGTTATGAAGCCTAATTTGTCTGATATTAATATAGCCATTCCAGTTTTCTTTTGTTTTGTATTTTAATGGCATAACACCATGTCTTTGCTTTATTAAATAAGTAGGCTTTATTTTTGATGCTGAGGGTTGAACCAAGGGTTTCATGTATGCTAAAGATCTGCTCTGCCAGGCCCTCAGACTTGATCTTTAAAGAAGTTCTAGGTTTACACAAAAACTGAGGAGAAAGTACAGTGTTCCTAGTTACCCCCTTTTTCTCCTTTGACAGTTTACCTTATTACTAACACCCTGAACTAATGTGGTGTGTTTGTTATAATTGATGAACAAATATAGATGTAGTATTATAACTAAAGTTCATATTTATATTAAGGTTTATTCGTGGTATCATAGTTTTATGGGGCTTTTTAAAGCTTTTTTTTAAAGACAGGTTCTCAATGTGTAGTCCAGGCTGGCCTTGAACTCTATATATCCCAAGCTGGCATCAAACTCAGCAATCCTCCTGCCTCAGCCTCCCTAGTACTGGGATTGCAAGTGTGCACCACCACACCTGGCTAGTTTTATGGGTTTTGATAAATACATAATGTCAGATGTCTAGCCTTATAGTATCACACAGTATTACAGTATCATGCAAAGTAGTGTCTCACGGCCCCCATTCTGTGCTCCACCTATTCATCACGCCTAACCCCAAAACTCCTGGGAACCACCTACCTTACTGTCTTTGCAGGTTTTCTTTCCCAGGGTGTCATGTAGCCGGTCATACACTAGCTAGCCTTCTCAGATTAACTGGTTTTACTGACAGTACGTATTTCAGGTTCCCTCACTTTTTTTGTGGCTCAAGAGCTCATTTCTTCATATTGCTGACTCACATGTCATTTATAGATGCCCCACAGTGTGCTTGGGTAAGAATCTGTCAGAGGGTATCTTAGTTACACATAGGTTTTAGAAATTATGAATAATGTTCACAGAAACATTGATGTCTGCTTTTTGGTGGGCACAGGTTTTGAACTTATTTGGGTAGATAATAAGGATCACAACTCCTGGACCAGTTAGCAGGAATATCTTTCACTGTGTAAGAAATCGCCAAATACTCTTTCCAAATGTCTGTACTAGTTTTCATCCCTACTAGCACTGAGTGACAGTTCTTGTACCTCCATATTCTCACCAGCGTTTAAGGTCCTGCATCTTCTTTGTTTTTCAGTACTCTGATAGGTCTATCTCATGCTTGTATTAACTTGAAATTCCTTAGGGGCATACGATAAGCATCATTTCATAACATCTGTATGTCATCGTCAACATCTGTTAAGATATTTTGTTCATTTTTCATTGAGCCGTTTTCTTTTGTTTGAGTTTAGAAAACAGTTCTTTATCATGTTTGTATTTCATAAATATTCTCTCCCACTCTATGGTTTTTTTCATTTTCTTGATGTCATTTTATTTTTAACCTATGTTTTTATTTTTAGAGTGGTTCTCTTTTTGACAGCGTATAGTATGTTTTAATTTTTTATCTAATATAATTTTGATCTTAATTTCTACTGAGATAATTTATGTTTCATATAATTACTGTTACAGTCAGATTAAAGATGACAGTTTTCCCAGGTTTTTCCTGTTTGTTCCATGTGTCCTTTGCTCTTTTTCTCCTCTGTTTCCACCAACTTCTGTCCTTACTAGCTGTTTATGGTTCCATTTGTCTCCATCACTGATTAATCGTGAGACTACAGCACAGTACCCGTCACCTCACAGCTGACTGCTACACTACTTATTAACCGTTTACCACATTTCCTCTGCTGCAGAACATCATGGAGGCCTGTGCAGAATATTACAAGGAAGACAAAAAGGCAAAAAAGCCAGTTCGAACACAGAACCAACAG
This sequence comes from Dinomys branickii, assembly GCA_004027595.1. Lineage (NCBI taxonomy): Eukaryota > Metazoa > Chordata > Mammalia > Rodentia > Dinomyidae > Dinomys > Dinomys branickii. The sequence goes on from PVLD010008666.1 coordinate 7,228, forward strand.
CTGGGATCAGATGTATATATGGCAAAGGTTTTGGAATTATCAGGCCACAAATCTAAAACAACTCTGAATAATGTGTTGAGGGACGCAGTGGGAAAACTAGAGCGCACATGGGAATAGGTGGGTGTTGTAAGTGGCAAGACAGAAACTCTAAGGAAAGCAAAAGGAAACGGTGGGAATAAAAACTCTCTAGTAGGGATGAAGAACACCTCTGATACCCTGATACCGCACACAGACAAGGAAAGAAATAACAAGTCTGAAAATACACCAGCAGAAACTTCCCAACATGAAAAGCAAAGAGACTTTAAAATATACGATGCAAAAGAACTGTAAGACATCCACAGAAACTGTAACCTGGAAATCACAGGGATGTGGAGAAACGTAAGAACAGAAATGATGTTTGCGGTATAAGTGATACAATTTTTCCCAATTAATATCAGACACCAAAGGCCAGGCCCGAGGATCTGAGACAACACCAAACAGGATGAACACAGAATAGCGCTACAGCCACATCCTATTCGAACTACAGAAAATCAGAGGCAAAGAAAATATCTTGAAGTAAGTCAGAGGTAAAAACACACCTTTCAGAAAAGTAAAGATAACAGTCGTGTCTCAGATCTCCTCAGAAACACTGCAAAGCAGTAATGAGGAGGACAGAATATCTACACTTCCATGGGGACATAGGGCTTAGAAATGTGCACCTTGTGAAAGCACCCGTCACAGGCTAAGGAAAAAAAAGACTGTCTCAGAGAAACAAGAATTGGATTGTATGGATGCCACACTATTTGCCTTGCAAGAAATGTCAAAAGACATTCCTCAGGGAGGGGAAAAATAGCAGAGATTTACATGGAGAAAGGAAAGACACAGGGGAAGGAGCAAGCAAAGGTGAAGCATGTTCTTATTCCTAATTGATGCAACAGGTAACAATGCATTCGAAGTAGCAATAGCAGCAACATGTTTAGATGTGAGAGTGTGTGTGTGTGCACGTGTGCGTGTGCATGCACGGGTGTGCTCAGGAATGTGCATGTACACGCTCAGGAATAAGTGAAAGGAATGACAGGAATTACACAAAGGGCAGGAAGGAGGAATTAAGAGTCATTGCTATAAGGTACTTGCATTAAGCATGAAGTGAGGTAGAGGTATTTGAAAATGGACTTGGATTAGTTATAAACGTATGTGTGAAACTCTTAGGCAACCACTTAAGAGAATAAAAAAAGAAGAAGTGTAATTGCTGTGCTAAAAAAGCAAAACTTTGGAAAGCTAAAGTGCTTGAGTGAAACCACAAAGAGCGTAAAGGTGTGGAGGACAGAAACAGAAGTAAGGGCAACAAACAGAATCTGGGGAAATAGAGCAGTTGTTAATGAAACTACATTGATCATTACTCACTGGTCATCTTTGCAGGCCGCTTGGCAGTTGCTCACAAAACTGAACACACTCTTCCAATAAGGTGCAGTAGTCACACTCTGGCATTTACCCAAGGGAGTTGAAGTTGTGCCTGCACAAAAGCCCACGCACTGGTGACTATAGCATTTGTCTTAATTTCTAAAACCTTCTTAGGGCTGGGGATATAGCTCAGTGGAATAAGCGCTTGCCTAGCAAGCACAGGGTCCTGAGTTCGATCCCCAGTACCACAATAAATAAATAAATAAATAAATAAAAATAAAACCTTCTTGCTAAGATATCCACTAGTTGGTGACTGGATAAACAAACCGTGGTGTATCTAATAAAATACCATTCAGCAATATGAATAAACAAGCTACCAAGCCACAAAAAGATACAGAAGAGATTTAAGTGCCTTCTCCTAAGTGAAAGGTGCCAATTTGAAGGACTACGTAATATATGACTGACTATGTGACATTCTGGGAAAGACCACACTATAGACAGTAAAAGGATCAGTGCTAGGAGAGAGGAGCAGACCGCAGAGAACTTTAGGGATGTGAAACTATTATGTGTGATACTACAAAGGCAGACACATTCCAGTATGTGTTTGTCAAGGCCCATAGAATACCCAGCACCGAGAGTGAATCCTTATATAAACTGTGGATTTGGGTTATGAGTCAATGTAGATTATATAGACTTAGCACAGATACCATTGTGGTGTGGGAATTTAATAGTGGGGGAGGTTGTACATGTGAGACGGGGTATATGGGAACTCTGTACTGTCTGCTCAATTTTGCTGTGAAATAGCTGTAAAAATATAAAGTCTTTTTAAAAAAGATTTTTCTTTAGTATTAAAGATGGTTTCATAAAGCTTAGACTTCTGGGCTGAGCCCTGAGTTCAATCACCAACTCCCCACTACCAAAAAAAAAAAAAAAAAGGAAAAGAAACAAAAATATGTAATAAAATTAAAAATAGAAACATTCCACACTGTTAGGTTTTTTTTTCAACTGTTTAAAGAGCTCTGTGTCTCTCCCTTTGAGGGCCTACTTTGAGGACATACTCTTAAAATTTTGCTGAACTTTGATGCATCTTACTGATGCATCCTGAAATTTCTTTTTCTGTGATGAAAGCCAACAAACCTAGTCTGCCCCATGGGTGAGATGTGTCCAGATTCTACATCTCTGCTTTGGGGATCTCCCTGGATGCTGTTCAGTGATGATATTATTTTATAATGTTCTAAAAATTAGGTTCTCATAGTAAATTTATCATATATCCTAGTAGTATATATTTTAAGTAAAAACTCTCTGATCAGATAGTTCACCCCCCAAATGTTGAGATAAGAAAAGGATTTAAAGTGTAAAACCCAGTGATAGCATCAGAGTCTTTGTGTTTAGCCTAACAAGACTTTTAGAAATATTGGTCTATTCTTGGTAACATTTACAACAGAACTAACATAAGCGGTTTCACTTTAGGTATAATAAATCTTGTATTTTAAGTATTTAGAAAATTAAGTCTGAGAAAGTCAAAGTTTGCTTAGGTATTCACTTAAGGTTTTGTTTTACAATCTGGTTACATAAACTATTACACTATGTGATATGCCTGTGTCTTAATATGTTGCAAAAGCAGCTAAGTTGTTTTGTAAATTGCTGTCTTGTGTTTTGCTTATGGTCATTTAACTGGCAAGCGCCATGGTCTTCTTGGCCAATAAGAGACAATTTTATTACAAAAATGTATGTTCCCTGAAAAAAGACACCTTAATTTTTGTATACTGTATTAAAAATTTTTGTAGTTCTGTCACATGTACCTAAAAATTTCTCAAGGTGTTAGTACACTGTAGTTCTTGACCTCGGCACAAGTAAATAATAGGCTTTCTACTAAGTGGTAATTTACATTGCTGTGCAGAAAAAGAGACTCTAATACATGTTTAATGTATATTTCTGACAGAACTAAACTTACTTCACAAACAAACACTCTTTCTTTAAGGTGGACACCGTTAGTTCACATATGCATAGGTTGTGTTTGCTTCGCTCTTACTAGTGTGTTTCGCATGTGCTTGAAAGCTTTGTAACTATTGTTTGTCCAGGTTCGAAGGCCTCAGGGTGCTGACTACACAATAGGTGATATCCAGCTTGGCGATACACTCCAGACCAACTGAACCTGAGAGTCATACTGTCTGAACCAAATTTGGCAAGATGGGCTTTACAACACTGACGCTAAACATCTGTCACATCGCCTCCATTATGAAACGTGTTCTGACTGACCATCCCTGCGAAAGCTGCCTCGGCATGTGGGACAAGGCTGCAGAGGATTAATCACCTTCAACAGAGAAGAAAATGCATTCAGAGAGGAGGAAGTTCTGAGCAATAAAGTCACCCAAGCGCCATCCCTACCAAAAAGCACACTTCCAAAGACATCTAGTCTAGTGCAGTTAGCTATTTACCATCATCTCTGAAAGCAGACAAGATTTTAAAAAATGCTGCTGGACTCCAGGTAAGCTTAGTCTAAGAGCTCCTCCTCCTAAAACTCTTCATTGCTCAACTGTGGCCAAAAGGGATTTGACACTGACTCTCAGTCATCAGTCACTTCTCCATCCCGAGACCAGGTAAGATCAGCACACAGGCAGCGTGCCAGCTGTAAGAAATGAGAAGGGAAGGGGTGATTGGTCAGTGAAAGCTTTGGGTAGACGCTCCCCAAGACAAGTGGGAAATATAAGGAATGCATGAGAATTACTAAAATCAAGATGGAATCACATGAGTCAGCACGAATGCCAAGTAGAGCCAGGAGACTGTAAGATAACGGCTAGGGGTTCTCACTCCAGTGCCTGACGGATTCGATCAGGAAGGACTCTGTCCAAATCATAAGTGCACTGAGTCAGTTCGAGCCTGATGCAGCAGACTTGGCATTGGAGAAGTAAGATCTTGAGGTTTTCATAGCTGGGGACAACCTCACAGATACTATAGCACAGCTGCTGTATAAACTTAAATATGTGGGACTTTGCCTCCTTTTAGTGACAACAAATACCACGTCTCTCCCTTCATCCGAGAAAAGGATGAGGGCTCACCGTGTCCGATGGTCTGGATGTCTGTGAGCAGCACAGGGAGGCACCTGCGCCTTCATAAAATGGGATGTGTGTGTATTACTGATCATTCTCACATTGTGTCTTTAGCTCCGCATCAGTTACAACCCCATATTAAAGCTGTAAATAAATTAATGTTAAAGCTATTTAAAAAATAAACATCTGACTTCACTGTGTTCTAGATACCTACAGATGTCCCTCAGGAGGCATTTTTGCAGGTACCCCACAGATACGAAACTCAGAAGGTGCACAGAACCTATGCACACGCTCCTGTGTGTACTTTGAATCATTTATAGAATGCTTATAGTATCTGATACAATGTAAATACTGTGTAAATATTTATTTCACTGTATAGCAAACAGTGGCAAGGAAAGATGTCTGTATATGCTCCACACAGACACAACCATCACAGTCCTAAATCCACTAGGAATGAATGGGACACAAGGCAGACGGTGAGTGCTGCGGAGGGAGACCGCGGGGGAGGCTGCCCGGGCTGGGGGCTACACATTGCCTCGTCTGCAGTATTAGCACAGTGCTGTGCGTGGGGAAACCGGCGTTTTGCTCTTCAAAACTTCATGAAGCTTTTCATTGCTTGAATGTTTTCCATATCCAGTTGAATGAATTGACAGATGTGGAGCCTATAGATACAGAGGGCTGACTGTATTTTCTGTGTATGTCTGGTGTGTTTCTGTGTGTATTTCTCTTGCTACCCTCAACATTTTCTCTTTGTCTTCAGTTATCAGCACTTTGAATCTGATGTATCTAAGTGTGATTTTGAGAGCTGGAAAAGGTATTTCTTTGGTTTATTTCTGAGCATCTTGAAAGTATAATTTATGTCTTTTATTATTTTATGAAAATTTTTGACTAACCACTTTTTAAATATTTCTGAAATGTTTTCCCCTCTGGAATTATACATATATATATAACATTTGATATTATCTCACAATTCCTGGAGGCTCTGTTTATATTTTTCCCCACTCCTTTTTGTTTGTGCTTCAATCTGAGTATTTTTTGTTGCCCTATCTCTAAGTCCCATGATTCTTTTCTTGGCTATTGTCTCAGTCTGTTTGTGCTACTATAATGAAATGGCTGAGGCTGGGTAATTTAGAAGTAACAGAAATTTATTTCTCACAGTTCTGGAGACTGACAGTCCCAAGTCAAGGTGCCAAAGGCTCAGTCTCTGCTTCCTAGATTGAACGCCAGGTCCTCACATGGTGAAAAGGATCCGAGGGCAAAAAGAACCTCACTAGTTCCCACTAACCATTTGAAAGGTCACTGATCCCGTCCTGTTGGCTCCACCTGCATGACTTACTTGCTCTTAGAGGACCTGAGTCTTAATGTTATCACTCTGGGTCTTAGGTAACCACATACAAGTTTTAGAGAAAGATTCAGACTGTATACTGTGTTTAGTCTACAGTGAGCTTGGCAAAGGTGCTCTTCAGCTCTCTGACTTTAATTTAAGCATTTCTATTTGAAATGCTTTCTTATGATTTTTGTATTTCTGCTGAACCTTCCCATAATTCACTCAAGAATTGACCTTATCAATCACAAATATATTAAATTCCTTGTTAGATAGTTCCAATTTCTGGGTCATCCCTGAGATAATCTCTCTCTCTCTCTCTCTCTCTCTCTCTCTCTCTCTCTCTCTCTCTCTCTCTCTCTCTCCTTTTTCTCTCTCTGTCTGTCTCTGTGTCTGTCTGTCTCTCCTTATGGGAGAAACAGGAAATTACCTGGCCCCGCGTCATTACAGGTGTCTTGGTGGGAGGAGTGTCAGAATCGCTGAGAGATCCCCAGGGACGGAGGGCAAGTCCTTGTGAAGAGCCCACGAAGGCGTGTGGGGAAGAGTACAGTAGAGGCATGAATATCCCCCGTGCGCACAACTGCGGAGTTCCACGCTCCAGCCTCAGCCTGCGCTTTGCCTTTAGCGGTGCGTTGAAACGTTCTGTGCATACCGTTCTTGCCTGCTTCTGTGGTGCCGCATGTCTTCCTCTCCGTGCTCATCCACAGGTGAATCGTGCATTTGTTCCTTCTCTTGCCAGCAGAACTGCCTTGCCTTAGACTTTAGAATTTTCATTGTTTTAGGGCCTCAGCTCCCTGATGAATTCAGGAAAATGTGATTTTGTAATTTACCCGGGTATTGTCATTGTTACAAGGGTGTGAGCAATATTCTTCCCAGCTTTCTACATCTTGGAATTTTTCTTTGTATTTTAGGAAAAAATTTCCATAATCCATCACATATGCCGTTAATATGCAAAATTGTATTGGTGTTTGCTTTTATTTATTTCAAGTTTTAATTTCATCTTTGACTTTAAGTTATTTGGAAAATGCTATTTTCAAAATTTCAAAGTGGTTCAGGTTTTCATTAAATGTTTTTTCTTTATTTCTGTTGTAACATTGTGGTCAAAGGATGTGAGCAATAGAATTTATGCCCTGAGATTTGGGAGGCACTGGGGATTGAGCCCAAGGCCTTTGCACAGAGCTACATCCCCAGCTCTTTTTCTTCTTCTTTAATTTGTTTTTGTTGCTGTTGAGGGAGGGTCTTGACAAGTTGTTAAATTGCTGAGGCTAGGCTCAAACTTGTGATCTTCCTGCCTCAGCTTCCCAAAATCCTGGGATTAAAGGCATGCACCGTTATGTCTATTTTTATGACTTTTTGAGTAGAATGCATATTCACTACTTATGAGATATAGTTTTAACACCTTTAGTAATCAAGTATATTAACTATTATTAATAGCCAAATTACCTAAAACTTTAATTTGTTTTTCTGCCTGGTCTATTAACAATTCTAAAGTAGTATCTTAAAGGTGTCTGGTGTGTTTATGGTTTTTACCAATTTTGTACTCAGTTGTTTTTCTTGTTGTCTTAGTTATTCAAAAACTTATTATTCAGCCCAGAAATATTTATGAATGTTTATATTTATTGGGGGTTATCATGACAAAATAGTCTTCTAATTCTAGTCATTTTTCTGTTACTCATTCTGATTGCTCCCTGTTCCCTCTATCTTTGGCCATCTGTTCTTAATCCATCTTCTGTGTCCACCCTTACAGATGAAGCCCAAGTCCCAGTTTACCATCACCTTGTCTAGACTCTAATGAAATAGTTCCTAATTTGTTTCCCGCTGCTACTTTACCTTGTTACAATCCATTCTTACTCAGTAGCCAAAGCAAACGCTGAGCAGCCAAAGCCCTCTCATGACTTCCTCTCACTTGGATTGCTTATCATGCCGGAGTTACATAATCTACCCCACTCGCCTCTCTAACTTCATCTCCTACCACTCTCCCCTTTGCTCACGGTGTTGGAGCCGTGCTGACTTTATTTCTTTTCCCTAACCATGCAGTGGTGTTGCCTATGGGCCTTCTTACTGGTTACTTTTTCTTCCGGGAGGCAGCATCTCATGGTTAATGCCTTCTTTTCACCCAGAACCAATTGCACTCGTCACCTCCTCAAATAGGCCTTCCCTGGCTGCCCAGTCTACAGTACAACAGTCTGTCAGCAGGTCACTCTGTTATGTGTTTTCTTTAGAATGTTCTCCCATATCGGAAATATTCTTTTGGGGGGTACCAACAATCAAACTCAGGACCCCACAATTGCCAGGCAGGTGCTGTGCTGATGAGCTGTATCCCCGCCCCCAATATTCTTATATATTGACCCCAAGTGAACACCTCATGTGAGTTACTAGCTACTGTGTGCCTGGCATCTGTAGCCATGCAGAGCTCAGGAAGTTGTCTTCAAATGCCGGGCCATCATCAAATCAGCTCTCCTTCTGAGTGTCTGTAGCTCACCTCACCGTGGTGGAGCTTCCCTCCTGGGCCTCATAATTTTCTCCTTCTTACAGTTTCCCTTCAGTTTGTGAGGGAATTTCTCTCCCTCTTGCTCCCTGATGCCTTTTCTCTGCGTTACGCAGCCTCCTGTTCCCACTGGGATTGTAAAACTGCAATTCTGCCCTCTTTTTCCCTGCAGATGTTTTTCTTGATGATTCTGTCCCTTTTGGCACATCCGTTTGAATTATACTGGGAAACTACTCCTCCTTCTCTGGAACTGCTGCATGTTTGATTTGGTTTTCATTACAGAAGGAGGTCTGGCTTTGCCACGCACTGGGCCTTGCCACGGGACTTGCCACGAATTTTAATCTGTCCTCCCAGAACGCTACAGGCTCCCGAGGTCTACATGATTGTTGGGGGCGTGGGGGCTGTGGCGAAGGGAAGAGTCAGATCTGACTGAGGAAATAAAGAGACTGAATTGCTGACTGGTCTAGCTGTTTCTGAAGGCGGAATAAACAAGAAACACCACTCAGTTATCAGTACCAGCCCTGGTGGGAACACTTAGCACTTTTTCTGATGAGGAGTTAATTCTCAGAAGATAGGGTTTTTCCTTCTTTTTTGAGACAGGGTTTCACCATGCAATTCAGGCTGGCCTTGAACTCACCATGTAGCCCAGGCTGGCCTCAAACTCACAGCAACCCTCTGCCTCAGCCTCTCTAGTGCTGGGGTTACAGGCGCGCACAGCCACACCAGGCAGAAGACCTTCATGAACCAAAGCGCACTAAGTGACTGCTGCATGCCTGGCTCTATTTTAGGAATGTCAGGGGTATTAAGAGCGCGTCCACTTCTGCAAGGGGGTACAGCTCTATGTCTCATAAGGGATAATAACTATTGGAAGAGTTAAATGCACAGGAAAAAATTCTCAAAAATTATAGATAAAAGAAGGGAGGGCTCCCTCTCAACTGGATATTTGGAGGGTTTCCAGAAGAGGATTATATTAGCTGGGTCTTCAATAAGTGGTTGGAAAAGGAAGGATGTGGTTAAGATGCACTAGGTCATACGGGTAACTGAGAAAGATGATGTAAAGGTCCTAATCAGCATCACTGTACTGGGGGGGGGGAACAAGTAAGCTCTTTTCTGGGACTGACAGAGCATGCCGGGTACACCCACAGAGTAGGCAGGCCCCAGCCCAGTGCGTGTGGACCTTGGTTACTGAGCTTAGGACTCTGACCTTTACTCTGTGGCTGCAGAAAGGTGTTGGGGAGTTTCGGCCAGAAGAGCCATGGTTGGAACTGGTACCTTTCCATGGTATGAGGTGGATATGATACATGGTGTCTCTTCTTGCCTTTTCCCTGTTAACTTTATCGACCTTTTATCTATTTCTTTAATTTACCCACCCCGGATCAGCCTCCTGGGGCATTCCCTCTCTAAAATAATAAGGTCAGCATCACAGTTTATATGCTCATACCTGCTACAGCCTGAGCTCTGCTTAGCTTGCCAGATAAAGCAGAGACAGTAGAGTTTTCCAAAGAGGAAATCTGCATCATAGATGTAGATGATAAAATTCTTTGTATATAGTTTATGAGAATTGGTCCTAAAATAAATAATAAATGCAAGGAAAATTATATTGTCACCACATGCCTTGGTGGTACATGGAAGACGGGGGAGCATTGGGGCTCACTAATTATCTAAGCTTTTGAGGGCTTTTGCACCATGTGGAGAACCACCATGCCTATATTACCCAAGAGATACTCATGTAGTCAACTGCTTAGATAGCTGCGGCCTCCCTCAACCCATCACAACTTTCCTGAGCAACTTCCCTGGAGTTCCCTGAGCCTCCCCTGGAAGACAGGGAACAGCACTGGACTTTGTCCCAAGCCACCCAGGAGTGGGATGTGTCTTTATTATCTCTGAATTTCCCAAAGCACCTAGAACAGAGGCAGGTACACAGCAGTTGCTTAATGTGCTTGGGTTCAACAAACATACTCTGCAATTTAACTCTTCATCCAGAAAAGTGCCAAATGTTCCTGCCAGGGCTGATATAGGTCACTGGGTTTCCTTTCGCCACTTGACAAAGGGAAACTTCTCATACTGGGAGTGAAAATGAAGGTTTCACCTAGATACAACCAGGAGGATCCTGTTCTCCCATTCTGAGGTTATGTTACCTGGTCCATCACTCAATTTTCCTAATGTAACCCTTTTTCATGAACTTTTCTAAAATCACCACTTGTATGGGATTGTTGGGTAGCAGATGACTGAGAGATCTGAGGCGCCCACCCTGTTACTGTCACGGTGCTCATGCCTAGAATCACCTGTCATAAGGGCTTTGTTTCTCCTTGTAGTGTTTTCTGCAGAGAATTCCACTATGCATCTTCTCTAAAACTCCGCTATCCATTACAGGAGTTCCTAGTCACATGGAGTTATCTCATAAAATATGACTAATTAAAATTAAACAAGATGAGAAATTAAAAGCTTTCAGATGGAGCTGGGTGTGGTGGTGCCTGCCTGTAATCCCAGCACTCGGGAGGCAGAGGCAGGAGGATTGCTGTGAGTTAGAAACCAGCCTGGGCTACAAAGTGAGTTCAAGACCAGCCTGAACTGCACACTGAGACCCTGTCTCGAAAAGACAAAAACAAATCCTTTCACATGCCCTGACCATATTTTAAGTAACTAATAGCTACCTGTGGCTAATGGCTTCTAGTTTAGACACTCCAGATATACACCATTTTCATTATCACAGAAAGCTCTGTTGGATGAGGCTGACCTTGAACAACACTACCAAATTCCAGTGAGATGGTCCAAGTGGATACAGGTACTGCAAGGCATGTGCCGCTGAAGCTCGCTGTTGCTATATCAAACAGGCCTACTTCTTCATTATTCCGGTTGTCCATCTGGTAACTATTAGATAAGACTAACACACACACACACACAATCACCCTTAGTTCTTACCAGCTAGGTATGTGTCTAATTGTGTCATAATTTCCTCTACCCATAACAAAATTGATATCTCAAGTTATTATCTATAAAAGCCCCTCCCTTCCCAGTTGTGTCCCACCAGGCCTGTCATAAGTAAGAAAATGACCCATTTATGAATCTCTCTCTCTCTCATTTAATGGGAGATCATTCAGCTATGAAAGGGTGCAATGCAGGCTTTTTGTGTCTGTTCCTTTTAAGAGCCTGATTAAGTTGTCATCTTCTCTCCTAGCTCTGGAGGTAGAATCACAAAGTCTCAGCCTTGGAAGGGCCTCCTATGTGCTAGAGTATCTGTCATCTCACACCTTAACCTCAAAGGAAGCCCTTCTTTTTCCTGGGATGGAGATTTAGGTCCACAGCTCTTCTCTGAGGTCATTGCAAAGTGGGTGGAGGAAGGTGAGGATGATGCTTGGGTCTGAACTTTCTTGGTAAATGTTAGAGGTGGATCAGATCTATTGAAACCAGAGGGTATTTTTCTTAACCACACCACCCCCAGGATTCCATTTCCTGTGACTGTGGGAGCAGCACCTCCAGCCACCTCAGTCAGGCCTTTGGACGGTGCCCTTGGAGGGCTCTGCCCTGTGCCTGGAGCTCCTTCGGTACTGTTCCAGTGCAAAGCAAGTAACTGCCTCTCTGACTCGGCCAGATGAGGTGGGAATTAGGGTTAGTAACCCTGTGGGTAACAGACATTCCACTCCGCATTGGAGGGAGAGGCAGGTAAGGCTTCATCTGCCACCACTGCCCATGGATGTGAACAGAACCTCCGCTCCTACTCTGCTTGACCTCTGCTCACTTCTTTTCTGACTGTTCTTCTGCCCCCGGCCCTGCCTTTGTTGTGGCTTGTTCCCCTAGATGGGCTGTAGGTAAGGTCCGGGCAAACAGCTATAGGGGCTGCGGTTCTGCTAGGAGGAGAGGTGTGGACGTGGGGAAAGACACATGCTCCCTCAGTGCTGGTCACCCGTGGCTGTTCTGGACCTTCCCTGCTGTCTGCCTTTGAGCATCTTTCAACAGAAGAGCCCTTGTCCTCTACACTGCCCTGGCTGTCCAGAATCTTGTGTCTGCCCGCCATTCCATATCTGTGGGCACACAGCTTGCTGTGGGGAAGAACTGGCCCATGTCCCACCCCTGAGAGCCAGAAAGACCCATGAGCATGACAGCCAGACCTAGGCAAAGACATGGCAGGAGAAGAGAGGCGTTTGGATTGGCAGGTCCAGCCCTTCGGCTTTTGTTGGCTGACTCCTAATAGTTTTTATAAAAATTAGTTTAGCTTTTTATATAAAATGTGTAAATACACTCACTTTTTGTAGAAAAAACTATTTAGCCTTAAGATTGCAAAATTGTAAAGTTAAAGAAAGCACCCGCTGGCTGCTGTGTTTGAATCCGACCTCCTGTCTTGTTCCTTACCGTTCTCAGCTGAATATGTACCTATGCAGTTCAGGCTGGCCTTGAACTTACTTTATAGCCTAGACTGGTCTTGACCTCACAGCAATCTTCCTGCCTCAGCCTCCCAAGTGCACTACCATGCCCGTCCTGATGAACATTTTTGTCTTTTCCAGTTATTACTATTACAAACAAGTTGTGATGGCTATTCATACATATGCCTCATTAAATACACAAGCAACCATCCTTCTTGGGTAGATGCATCAAAAGTTATGTGTTCATATGTTGACATTCAATAGAAGCTGTCAACTTGATTTCCAGAGAAGAGTTGGGCCCCATGCTAACAGCCATTAGCATGACGTGCCCTCCAGCTGCTTATTGAGACCATTGCCTTGATAAAATCGAACATTTCACATAGATTTCTTCTATTGTATTTCTTTAGATTTTTTGGTGATGCCAAGCATCATCTTATACATTTATTGAGAATTTTTGTTTCTTTTTCTTTTAATTACCCATCATGTCCTTTTACTAATAAGGATGCTAAGCTTTTCCTTGTTAACTTGTAGAATTGCTTACATATGCTAGGTGCTAATTCTGTGTGTACTACAAGTATGAAATATGTTTTCTATCAGCCTTTCAGTTATCTTTTAGTTTATAGTCTCTTTTATTATACCAAAGGTGTTTATTTAGGTTGAATCAAATTATCTGATTTTATTTCATTGTATTTTATTTTTTGATACTGGAAACAGAACTCAGGACCTTGTGCTTGCCAGGCAGGCACTGTGCTGCTGAGCTATATCCCTGGCCCAAATTACCTGATTTTAGATGGCTTTCATTTTTTATGTTTTTCTAAAAGCTTTCCTCTCCCCAAAGGTCATGAATATATATTTTTATATTTTTATATGTTCTTATTCTTTATACTTAGGGCTTCAGTATATCTGAGTATATGCTTGTGAGTGGCATCGGGATCTTGCTTCAGTTTTTCTTTGCAGGGATAACTCTGTAGAAGGTTTGCCGTCTCTCCCTGATACCCAGTCTTCCCTCTGTCTTTGTAACCAATATTCTGAGTTCCCACTCGCGTTATTTGTGTGGTGCTCTCTTCTCTGAGGATGCACCCTACTTAGCTTCAGTTACTTAATGTTTCTCGCTCTGCTGGTTATAAGGAGTGCCGTGTTTGAAAGGGTGAATAACCCTTTGAGGCCAGGGATGCATAAAGCAATGTTTTCATGGAGTTTTTGAGAAAGAGGCTCCCCACAAGGGAAGCAAATTATGATGAATCAGTAGAGTGGAGCTCCATGAAAAGAGAAAAAAAGAACTCAGGTTCCTGCTAACAGTTTTGATCTGCATTTGATTCTGAAGTCTAAACTACTTCCGGCGTTTGTTTTACATGAACCAGTGTATTTTCTTCACTTACACTGACTTGAGTTTTCTCATATTTAAAAATGAAAATATTTCTAACCAATTTAATTAACAAATGTCTGATACTATTTATTCAAAGGTTCATTTATTTCACACTGGTAGCAAATTCCCCTTGTAGACCCTGACCAAAGCTGCTTACTGAAATACCCAACACAAACATGGACAGAAAACACCAGGACTTTTCACCACATTGCCCGAAGTGCTGACAGAGTTGTCCAGGCGTAGGCTCACGTTGTAGGCCTGTGTGGCATGGCTTACTGAAGAGCAGGGTTCTTGCTTTCCTGGGCGTCTTGTGGTTTCTAATGCTGAGATGGACAGGACATAAGCAGCAAAGAAGGCTTGACCTGGGCTTTGTGACCCGAAGGACACCCGTGGCGCAGGCTTCCAGAATTCCTGAGCTTGGGGGATGCCTCTGTGAGAAAGCAAGAGAGGCCGTGTGGAGTCACAGCCTGTGCTTGTGTCCTTGCCTCGCAAGCGTCTCTGTGTCCCAATTGTTTAATGCCTCATGAGCATGTCCAACAAAAGCAACCTTGAGCAGTGCCCACATCAGCTTCTGCACCTCAGCTTTACCTCCCTCATGGACCCCAGAGGCCACAGGCCTCCTTCTGGACCCTCTGGCTTACTGACGAACTTGTTTATATCTGTGTCAGCACCGTGCTGCTCTAAGTCTTGTTGCTTTATATTCTGATATTAAGCAAAACGTTCCCCATCATTCTTATTCAAAATAAGACAGAATCTTTTCCCACAAGAAATTTACAGTCAGGCTCTGCGAGAAATTCTGTAGCAATTTTGATAGCATTGGGATAGAGTTTATAGGCTGTTTGAAGAATGGACCCTTCTGGTGTTTAGAAAAGCCACTGATTTTTTTGTGGGTTGATCCTCTGTCTGGCTACATCACTTGGCTGCTGGTGTGTGTGTGTGTGTTTGTGTGGTCTATTTCATCAAGAGGTAATATAGTATAGTGATAAAGAGCGCAGATTCTGAAGTCAAACCCCCGGGCTTAAATCCAGCCCTGTTGTTTACTGAGCCAAGCACTGAACATCTTTATTGGTTTTTTCATTTGTAAATATAGGTTTGTTACCAATATCTACTCATAAGGTGATTGTGAGGAGTGAGTGAAGCAGAGCATTTCACGGAAAGCAAGCAGCAAATAATAATAATAATTCATTTTAAAACAACAATTGTGTCTTTTTCTCCCAATTCTCAGTCCTATTTTTCATAACGCCCTTGGTGGGGCTTCTATAGTCAGACTTGCATAGCAATGCTGATAACAGGCATTGCTGTCTTGTGCCTGATTTTCATGAAATGTCTTCTAATATTTCATCATTTTTATAACTTCCTGGTATAATACTTGATGTTAGTCAAGATATTCCTTCATAGTCCTAGCATGCAAAGAATTTTTCCTTGCGCGCACACACAGATGTTCTGAGAGTATCATCTTTGAATGAATCCGTTCTAGCAGAGGATGACGTCGTGGACTCCTGGGAGAGGCCCTCTTGATCATGCTGTAGTGTTCCCTTAATTCACTCTGGTGATGGTTTATTTCCCGAGTGCCGCCTGTGTATGTTTCCCCCAGAGCCACGCCTGGCTCTACACTGGACTGCATGCTGCTTCTGCACATACCCATGACACCCAGGGTTTTCCTATGGCTGTGCTTCTCTGGCGTTGTGCTTGCAATCTGAGGTCATACCTACCTGTCTTTTTCAGTGGAATAAGCAACAGTTGAGGGACTGTGTATCCTCAGTGCCTAGATAGGGCCTGGCTTAAAGGGATCATTTTGAAAATACATCTATTCTCTGTAAAAGTGCTGACCACTCCCCTGACAGCTTGGATCTGTGGGGCGAGCCTTGGCTTTAACGGCCCCATTTACCGTCCACGTGAGAGCAGTGCAAGTGCTGGTGACTCCACTTGCTTCCAAGAGTCGAGAGCCCAGCAGTATCACAAGCACCCTTCAGTAACCTGTGGGAAATTCTGGTCTCTCTGGGGTCCTTGACATCTTCAGGCTGAAGGTTCTTCACCACTTGAAGTGAAGCATGCGCAGATGCAGAGGCAGGGTAAACCCTCAGCACCCTGTGTCAGGGCCTTGTTACTCTGTAACAGGAGTTGTCTTTCTGGGAGCCTAAGCACATTAGCAGCAGCTAATGAGGATGGCAGTGGTCACCAGGCATCCCAGACACCCAGGGATGCTTCAGTCTCCTTACCAGGAGGCAGGAGAGGGCCTCAGGGAACACTGTTCTCTCATCATCATAGAAAGACGCTTGTTTGAGCCCAGGCTTTTATTTCTCTAAAGATGACTCTGCTGAGCTCAGCCATTGAGTTTAGCGGGGAGGAGACCACGACCAGCATGGCCACTTAATAGCAGAGCAGTTGGATCCTCCTACTGACCCAGCAGCCCCCTGTCAGAAGCACCCCTCAAGATACACCATCTCTGGTACCCAGGTTGGGACCTGTGAAGCCTGAGGTCCCGGGTACGCTGAGGTCTGGTGAACCTACACCGGACAGACACACCCAGCACCGCCTCCCATGCTCATCAGTGCTAGCCTGCTCATCAGCTGGACCTTCCATCTCCACACTATTACCGGTGTTTCCATACACCAAGTGCCGCCTGTTGAGCGTACTGGGGAAACAGCAGCAAAGTTACTTTTACAAACCCATGTTCTCGTGAAGCTTATAGTGTAGTAAGCCACTTGATTTCTAGGTGCACCGCCAGTTTATATCAGAGTTCACATGGCGCCATGTGGGACTCACTCGGTTTGTGACACACGATCATTGTCTTCCCTCTTCTGCTGTGGCTATGACCACCGCTCCACCCACAGCTGCTGCCATCCTTCAGTCCAGATGGAGTCGGGGCTCAGCCTGCGGCAGGAAGAATAGGGCTGTCTGGGTGGTTTAGAGACCCTAATGTTTCCCTCACCTTCAGCTCCTGCTGGGCAAGGCGGCCTCTGAGTTGTTGCACATCCCCAGCCCTGCTCCCACTGATTCCCCCGCACAGGAAACACTGGTCAGTACGGGCTAAAACCCAAGCACAGGGCTCACCTTGCTTGTAGCGCATCAGGCAGAAGGTAGCCAGGGGTACAAGAGAAGCAGACATAAGAGCTGCAGGTGCTCCAAGCAGGCGGGACACCCGCCCTGCTCTCGTCGTGAGTCCTGTGCTCGGGACGGGCACCGCAGAGGCGTGGTTAGGCTGTCCCTGTGGTCGTCTCTCTGCAGCAACGCAGAGGCTGCGACCCGTGGTGCGAGGGTGGGGGGGGTGTGCGCGGGGGTGCACACACATGCGTGCCCTCGCACGTGCCGCCCCTGAAGCAGCAGCCTGATGGGGCCCTGCTCAGCAGTGGGGGAGACGGGGTCCTGACCGCTGTGTACCTTTTGAGGTGTCACGGTTTTCTGCGTACAGCACCCCTACCTCACCTTTCCCTTCCCCCTGCTGGCAGGCAGGGTAATGACTGAAGCATCAGGCTTGTGGTTTCTGCAACAGGAAGTGATTTAGATCCTGAAAGCTAATTTTAGATGAGTTGATATGGGGTTTTCAAAGAATGTTTCAGGGGTGGTTTTAGACACAAAGCTCAGTCCCCTGTTCTTGCATACAAGGATGGGCAGTCTCCCACTGTCCTTGTCACTGTCTGGCTAGGTAAGTTCATGCCCAGCTGGGCAGAGCCCTTGGGTAGAAACCAAGGCTGGCTTTCCCTGGATTCCAGAAGGCTTGAATCATTGTATTTGGCCTCAAGCTCCAGGCAGAGTTTCATGACTCAGCACAGCTCTGACTGTAGGCCAGGCAGTCAGTCACAGGACACCTTATTCCTGGCAGAGTCTGAAGCTCTCAAGGGTCTGTCAAAAAGAGCTGTCCACCCTTACTCAGGCTGTGCCCTTAGTCAAAGACCAGATAAAGCTTCTGGGCTAACAGAAGGGTCATGTAAGGTGACTGAATCTTAGGGCAACACTATCCTGAGTCTCTCAGAAGGGAAAACGCTCAGACTCAAGGTGGGCACGCTGGAGATCCCAGCCCTGCTTCAGCCCTGGAGCTTGGGACTCCTACTGAAAGCTGCAAATACAAAAGAATCAGAAGAATAAGCGCAGAACTCTCTAAGAGCTTACGATGAAGCCAAAAATTCCTCCTACTACCACACCCCTTGAAGATAGGTCAAAGAAAACTTCTGTGGAACTCTCAAAGCAGGGCTTAGCCTACAACACCTCCTCCTGTGTCCCTAAGCTGCAAACACTGCAGCTTTTGTGAGAACGTTGTCCTTGTCTCAGTCCCTGCTTAGCCTGTGCTCTGGGCTGGTCCTCATCCTGTCCTGCTGGGTCTTATGGCTGGAGACCTCAGAGCTGAGTGGTTCCTGTCTCTGCCAAGGTCTGAGTGCAAGTGACAGAAAGCTCACCTCAATGTCCCTATCAGTCTGCTGTCTCATTCCCTAGGGCTTCTCCCACAGCACCTGTAACACAGTATGCTGTGCTCACTATCAGAGAAGCTATGTCTCAACCTGCTGAGATAGATGGCCAGGGTTACACACGTCACAGTCAGACCAGGGTCTGACCCCTGTTCCATCCCATCGATGAGCTGTCTAGCTATCAGGGAGAGAGCTCTGCATCCCTGATCCAGGCAGGAGCCACCCATGAGTCTTGGCTGCAAACCTGGGGCCTCTGGAAGGCCAAGAAAAGCATAATTCACATCTCTGTCAGGTCTTAGTCCACCTGCTGCTCTACTTTGGGGTGAAGCAAAGCTTGGAATATGAGGCCAGTCCATCGGGGCTTGGTTGAGATTATGTGAGGCTCCTGGGCCAAAGGAAGTATCATCTTGGATGGAAGATATTTAGGTCAACCTTGTCCTGGGCCCCCTGAAAGGGAAAATCCTTCACATGAGGAGATGCGAACACTCCAGAGAGGCAGTGGACAGATACTGTCAGGGACAGACAGTAGGCAGCCCCTGAGGCCTTCATGATGGGTCATTCTCATGAGAAGGACCCAGCAGGACAGGACGAGGACCAGCCCAGAGCACAGGCTAAGCAGGGACGGAGATGAGGACAACGTTCTCACAAAAGCTCCAGTGTTTGCAGCTTAGTGACACAGTAGTAGGTGTAAGCTCAGCCCAGCTTTGAGAGTTCCATAGAAGTTGTCTTTGACCTATTTTTGAGGGCTGTGGTGGCAGGAGGAATTTTTGGCCGCATCATAAAGAGTTTTGTGGCCACCTCTGATAGATCAGCTCAGGAAGTTGTAATTTTCCATGATTTGGTTATTAGTCACAAAAGCGATCCCTGCCCTCAGGTCCCAGCCCCTTTGCTACAGGAGGCTACAGGGGTAGCAAGTGGGCAGCAGTGCCCTCTCCGCCGCAGGCAAGGGGCCAGCGAGGCCCTAATGTTGAGCCCTCTCTGTGCCTGTCTTGTTTGTGAATCAACCCAGCCCCATCCCAACTTTTTTTTTTGAGTACTTTGTCTTACCCAGATTTAGATGAGGCAAGAAATCCCTTACTCTCTCAGCGAAGAGGCGTGGGTAGAGTAGCTCCCAGAAAATCCATTCACAGGGTGACCCATGCATTCTGAGGCAATCATAACCATGAAAGCATGGCCTCTAACATTTCCAGGGTGCTTTCATTTTGAGAGAATAATCTTTAAATGAAGGAATGAATGGGAGTAGTTCATGAAGCACTTTCTGAAAACAGCATGGACCCAGCATCCCTGCACATTAGAATGATAGGACCGTGTGGTCGTAACATCTGCATCCCTAAGGGACTTCCTTCGGGAGCAAAATTGGGTACAGTCTACCCACGGTGGCAATTTTACCTGATAAGTCCCTTCTTCCAAACTCCTAGAGGGTGTTGCCCCAGCTCCTGGGCTCAGCCAGGTGCCTCTGAGGAGTGTTCCTGCTCCCTGATTTGGTGGAGCTGCCCAAGCGGAGGGACAGAGATAGCTGGCTCCTGAGTCTGCTACCGAAGCTCTGAGCAATCAGGGCCCCACTTGCCAGCTGGTGGCATTTTCCCAGTGTTTGTTTAGAACAATAGGGACGTTGTTTCCAGCTGCTTGTTTGAAAGGAGCCCTTTTCTGTCTAAAGGCCAGGGCACTGCCTTGATTCTAGAGATTGGCTTTGTGTCTCACCTTTGTGCCGACAAAGTCCTTTAGACGTCTCTGAAGTGATACAAGCTACCCACGTACCCTCCCCAGGCACCTGGTGCTGATATGGGCCTGATGAAGGGGCTTAGGGAACAACTCAGCTTTAAAGCTTGGCCCAGGACGTACAGTCTTCCAGGGCAGGGAGCTGAGGAGGAGACGGCCTGCCACAGGGAAGCAGGAGGGCAAACAAGCAGGGGTACTGGGGCCCGTGTGGAGCGAGGCTTCTCAGGTGATGGGGACCGAGATACAACCACAGGCAAGAAATCAAGAGGACGCTGAGTAAGGCCACCCTGCCCTCAGACAAGCAGGGCTCTGCATTCATGTGGAAGTGACTCTGCACAGCCAGGCAAGCCCCAGACATTACTGAAACCTTCTCTTCTTCATACATTTCAGGGTTTCTCACACGTCCCCACCTTAACAGTACCGACCACAACCGATACCTTTCTTGGTGACTCAAGTGCAGCTTTCAGGCTGGCCACTGTTCCTGGAGGTAGCTGAGGATGCAGGGGCAACTGCAGGTGAGACCAGCCGGCACTAAAGAGGCACCAACCCTCGAAGGTCCCAATTGTCACTGAGATAAAAGGCTCATACATCAACTTCCTTTTGGATCCCTCCCCTCACTGTTTTGGGGAGGCATTTGCTAACAATAGGCTGATGTGCAGAGTCCAAGAGACAGGACTCCAGTTCCTGACTCTGCCGCCTGTTAGCGGCCAGGCCTTGGGCAGTTTCCTGACTCCCGTTTTGCCTTTGTCAAATTCGTTTCTTCCTTCATTCAGTGCATTTGGCTTAGGCACCTCCTATGTGCCAGGTATTAGCTTGGGCACTTGAGTGTGATTAAAATGGATAAGTATTATTGCTTTTTTTTTGTTTGCTTGTTTTTCAAATTTTAATTTTATTGGTATAGTTGATATTCATAGTGATCACATTTATCATAGGGAACTTGTACCTGTATGTAATGTATCTTGATTTTTTGTTTTCCCACATTCCCCTTTCCTCCCTTCTTTGTTTATAAAAGCTCTGGTTTAGACACCTCCTATTTTCCTCTTCTTATTTATAAAAGCTTTGTTTCCATTTTCTCCTTCTGTTCTCTCTTTTTATCCTTTCCCCTCACCTCTCCCGTTCCTCTTCCCATCTGAACATTTTCTTTCCATCTCCCAATGCCTATCACCCATTTTGGTCATTATTTGCCCTTCTGGTTTCTCACACAAGAAAAACAGATATTTAAACATGTGTCAGATTTATTTCACTTAAAGGTATGGTCACAAAGTGCATCCAGTTCCTTAAAAATGTCTCATTTATCCTTCTTTATGGGAGAGTAGTACTCGCCATTGTATGTAAAACCCACATTTTATTTATTCATCCACTGGTGGGCATCTGGGGTATTTCCAAGATTTGCTATTACAAACTGTGGTCCTATAAACATGGGTGGGCATATATTTCTATGGTGTGATGCTTTTAATTCTTTTGGGAAAATACCAACAAGGGGAATAGCTGGGTCAAATGGAACCTCTAGTTTTATTTTTGAGGAAGCTCCATAATATTTCCATATTGGTTGCACCAATTTATACTCCCTTCAATAGTGGAGAAGGGTCCTTTTCCCCCACAACTTCCCAGCATTTGTTATTGGTTGATTTCTTGATGACAGCCATTCTTTCTGAAGCAAGATGAAATCTCAGTTTTGTTTTAATGTGTATTTTTTGAATGACTGCTGATGTTGAACAATTTTTCATCTATTTATTTGCTGCTTGTACTTCATTTAGGAGGTGTCTATTCATTTCAGATATCCATTTTTGGACTGGGTCTTTAAACTTGGGGGGTCTGAGCTTTCATATATTCTAGATATTAGTCCTTTGACAAACAGCTGGTAAAAAATTTTTACCCAGTCTGTGAGTTGTCTGTTCACTCTGTTGGTGGTTTCTTTTGCTGTGTAAAAGCTTAATATGATGAGATCCCAGTTGTTGATTCTTTGTAATATTTCCTGTGTGATTGGGTTTTGTCTATAAAGTCTTTGCCTATGCCTATGTCTTCAAGAGTTTTACCTATTACGTTTCCCAGCAGATTGTTTCTGTTTTAATATTTAGATCTTTGTTGCATTTCAGTTGTACTTTAGTGCATGGTGAGAGATATGGAACCCCAAGTTATTTGTTATCAGGAGACTAGAAATTGACTGCCATTCAGAATGAGTTTTTATTGGGCTACAATATTTAGCATAGCACATATTTTAAAACATCAGTACTTGAATACAGTGAGAATTTCTCTGCTGAGTATTTATATAGACAACAATTAGTTATAGTCTCAAGTACCTAATTACAATTACTTAGGTTTGACTTGTCTGGACTTTGACCTTTCTCCAAGTGTAACTGGTTTAGAGAGAAAAGCAAAAATGCACACACTTTGTGTTCTGTTTGTAGCAGTAAGAAAAGAAGTCATGTCAAACTACGAGTTGAAAATTGAGTTTACCTCAACCTGAACTTTTATTAAAATAATGCTGGAAAGCTGGGCGTGGTGGCGCACACCTGTAATCCTAGCACTCGGGAGGCTGAAGCAGGAGGATCGTTGTGAGTTCCGAGACCAGCCTGGGCTACAAAGTGAGCTCAAGGCCAGCCTGAACTGCATAGAGAGACCCTGTCTCAAATAGACCAAAATAAATAAATAAAATAAAGATGAAGTAAAATAATGCTGGAAAGACTGAATAGTCAAATTAGTTGTTAATCCTTTAGAGAAGAGT
This sequence comes from Dinomys branickii, assembly GCA_004027595.1. Lineage (NCBI taxonomy): Eukaryota > Metazoa > Chordata > Mammalia > Rodentia > Dinomyidae > Dinomys > Dinomys branickii. Next base: position 30,044 of record PVLD010008666.1, read on the forward strand.
CAGGAAAAATCTGGCAAACTAAATTTGACCCCAGTGCCTGGGACAAAGTAAAGTTTAGGGTGTCACTTCCCTCCCTAAAGGACACAAATTTTTGTTCCACTCAGGACTGAATGAGAATACCTGTAAGACACTTAGAAGTAGTCAAGATGAGCTCAACACCTTTGATCAACAGATATTCAACCTTGAAAAATGCTGTTTTTCATGTTGATTCAGCATTTGGGAAGAATTATCCAACCATTCATACAGAAAACATCAAATTTCTGCAGTTCTCTGTTTATTCTTATCATGTGTCAGGACATTTTCCAGCAGTAGCTCCCCACTGCCTCTTGTCTTGAAGATCAAAGTGGTCCCTACAAGTCTGACCCAGACCGACACGGTGGGGTACCTCCTTCCCTGTTTGTTTGGTTGAATTGGTTGAGTCCAGTTCAGTCAGTTTTGACCTTTATTGAAAGCTCTTCCCCTACCCCAATCTAGGATTTGCTTTGGTCTCTTATTCCATAATCTGTAGCTCTGCTACTTTTGAATCAACTTACCATTCAGCTCCCATAGAGCTGACACTGCCTAGCCAGGCCAGCAGGACTGTAACTAAACTTTGCTCTTGAGCCATAGCCACAATTATTACTGAAGCGTTACTTACACTGTAGTAGATTTTGAACAGGGCCAATCTAAATTTCCTTTATTTAAATATAAAAATCTGTTTCAAAAGTGACTGACCTAAAAACCACATTTTTCATATGCCAGTTCATGGCCACACACAGCACAAACCTCGCAGTGCATGTCATCTGCTCAGCTTTCCTCTTGTCCGTACTCGTGTTGATGAGCAATCTTTTCTCTTCTCTACACACTCCTTAACGCTCACCGCAGTTCTCCCCATAAGAAGCAAACTTTGTCAGCTTCTTTGTAGATCAAAATCAGAAGACCAAAAGAAACCAGGTTCCAATTTCAACTGAAAAGTCTTTAGACTTGCTGCTATTTTTCTCTGTTCTGAGCCTTCTGAGCAAACTAAGAGTCAGCTCCTCGTTTCTGATCTCTAGTGTCTATTCTACTTTAACCCCCCCATGGCCTAGTCAGCAGGACAGGAGCTCCACCAACCTCTTTTACTTCTTTTTAAATCAAATGAATTCTGTTTCATTGTTTCTTGAATTCTCTTGTCTCACTTCCTTTGCTTCTGGTCTTCCGGACTACCCAGGCTTTGAGACCTCTTCACAATCTGTAGTTTTAAGTAGAATTTCATATCTACCACTGTGAGTGATGAGGATTCTCCTTCACACTAAACTTAAGAGGTGGTTTTCTACAAGAAAAAGAAAGAGCTGGTTTTCTTTTTTCTAAATCATAGTTCTTTAAAAGATATCCTTGCTATGCTTCTGTTTCAGTAATGAGTTTATTTTCTCACCAGGATCTCTGCAGTTATCACAAGTTGCTAAATCAAAGTGATTCATAAGATTAGAATCCATAAATTCTTTCCCACATTCTTCACACATTGTATGGTTAAATTCCATATCTGGTCCTGGTTGATGAACAGTGTTTCCAATTTTATGTTCTTCTTCTTCCTCTTACAAAACGAAGCCCCCTCCCATGTTGGTTATTTTGGGGGCTGCCTTTGCGTCTGTCATTCCTCCAGTAGCCGCAGCTGCTGTCACCCGGCAGGGCCACTGGCTGCTCTGAAGCCACCCAAGCTCCAGCAATGCTGCCTGGGCCTCTGCCACCTCTAACCTCTCCCTTCATGCTTGACCATGTGCTGGCACGGTCTGTGGCCTTAGGGAGCAAGCCGGTGTTACTGCTTTCAAAAGCAATGTATCACAGCATGGGAGTTCCAAAATAAACTACACAATTAACAAGATGTTAAAACATGGTCAGTGCTATAGGAAAATATACAGCAAGATAAGGGGCTCTGGGGTGCTTGGAGTGAGAGAAAAGGGCATAATTCTAGTAGAACAGGCAGGGACGTTCTCTGAGAAAATAACATTTGAGCAGAGCCCTGAGGATGGGAAGGAGTTGGTGCATTCTAGGCAGAGGAGAAAGACAGCGCAAAGCCCTGAGTTTGGGGTATTCAAGGAATTGTAAGGAGGCCAGTGCGGTTGAGCAGAAGGGGTGAAGAAGTCAGAGATGTAATGGAAAGACGCAGGGGACCTTGTGGGCCACTGTGGGAACTGTTGCTTTTGCTCTGGTAAAACCCAGAGCCATTGTAGTGGCAGGATCTGACCTAGATTGTAAGTAACATGATCACTCTGGCTGCTAAGCTGAGAATGAAACATAGAGCAGGCACAGCGAGGGGCAGAGAAATTAACTCGGCATCCACTGCTGTCTGTCTAGACAGACGAGAACAGGGGCTTGAGCTACTCCTGGCAGTGCCGTGGTGGTGGTGAGAAATGTTGAATATTAGATGTATTTTGAAGAGAGTTGCTGATGGATTTGCCATGGAGTATGAGAGAGAGCTGAGTCAAGAATGACTCCAAGGGTTCGCTGTGAGCAGCTGGAAAAAAAGGACTTGACATCGGCCGCAATAAGGGAGCTACCTGGGGAGCCCAGTGGGAAGATCAGGAGCTCACTGTAAAACATGTCCTGGTGACACTGCTTCACAGGCTGTGGTGCAGATTAAGAGAACAGGTGAAAGTGCTTGGTATTAGCAACAGCCAGCTAGCTGCCCGGAAATGTCACTTTCTCTTTCCTGCTGTTGTAAAGGTGGGTGAAGCATGAGCAACTGGGGGTCCCCGGGACAGTTTGACTAATTGCCTTACCGTAGAAATAATGAGCCAATTAGATGCCCCAAATGGCCTCCTCCCCAGTGGTTTCTTCACCCTTTGGAAAACTTTCACGGTTTCTAACAGGTCTTTAGATCTGTCAGAGGTTTCTCAGCAGGGTGGACACTCTGCTGTCAGAATGAGGCCCCTAACATGTCGACAGCACCTCCCACTGGGTGCACTCAGCCTTTCTGTGCCAGTCCCTGAAGTGTCAGGTGCGCAAGACACACCACTCCTTGTAGCAGCCCAATATGCACTGGCTCTACAGACACACAAACTTTCCTTGGCCACTCAAGTTGCCATAGGACAGGTGGAAAATTACTCATCTATGAAGTAGATATTATCATTACTCCCATTTTCTGGGTGAAGAACATAGGATCAGAGAAGCTATTATATGACCTAAGGAGTTACAACATATGGAGTGCTCAGCAGCACCGTGTGTGGCACTTACGTGCTTGATAAATATTAACCATTGTCAGGATCCTCCTCAGTAGCCAAAGAAGATGTTCTTCCATGAGGTGGGAAGGGAGGGGGTTTCACTAGCAGCTGTACTTTTTATTATTAAAGGATAATTAGTTGACATTAGATTACAACTTTCTCTGATTTCTTTGCATCATGTGACTCTGAATAATATTGTGGCACATGACACATTACGGTTGCCGAGTGCACAAAACAAAACAATTACAGCCTGTGCGTAGGAGCATCTCCACAAAGTGAATGAATGTGCGCTTGACTCTGTGGGCAGGGAACTCGAAGGGCCATCTCTAGATTTGGGATGCTATTTATGTGTTTAAATGTTTAACAGTAAAGTCATATCATTCTTAAACAATGTGTTAATTGTTAGGCTATTTCTGAAATATTCTAGTGAGGTGGAACCTGTGGGATGAGCTGTTTTCAGCGGACGCATTGACTCTGCTGAGGGACAGACAGTGTGTCCCTGCTGCAGCTGCAGTGGGACAGCCACATAGAAAATGTGCAATGGCGATGCTTGGGAAATAAATAAAGCCTCTTTGAAGGTCCAGACTTCCTCCTTCCCTGAGGCTGGTGGCTGCCCCAACCCAGAGCAATGCTCACACATGCTCACTCGCTCGCTTCTGAGGGATGCCTTGCTCCTGTGAAGTGCATGAAGGCAAGGAATTTAATATCCTTGTGCATCTGGTTGGTGCAGTGAGGACTGTCCAGGTGAGGGTGGGACATCTTTAGTAGTTATAGTGTAACAAAGCTTCTGTTCAAACAGTTGTACAGTACTTGAGGGCCTCATGTAGAACTGGCATATGTGAGACAGGACTCTCATCCTGATTCTGCTTAAATTCTGGAGATTTGGTTCCTGTGCACCTACAGAAGGCCTGTCTTGGTTACTTTTCTCTCATTTCTGGGACAAAATGCCTGCTGCCCAGCGTTAAGGAAGGAAAGGTGTATTTAGCTCACACTCCATACTTGGCTGGCTCCAAGGCAGGGTGGCACCTGGCAGAGGGTGACAGTTCGTGGCGGCAGAAGATAGCAAAAGCAACCAGAGCAGAGGGGGAGGAGCAGCAGGAGCAGCCTCTTCCTTCCCCTACACTGAACGCAAACTACGCGCCCCAGGGCAGTGTAGCACTCACACCCATAATCCCAGCACTGCATCATAGATCAGTCATAAACCTGGAAGCTTGTCCCATGTTTGAGTACTTGCCTTTGAGCTGTGGTGTGCACTAGATTGGAAGACCTGGTGTTGTCCTGACTTAAACCCTTTCCTGGGCTTATTCATAAAGTCCAGAACAACACAATTCTTGAAAATGGCACATTTCTCGTATTTTCTGACCCTTGGCATCTCCCCAGACCAGCTAGGGAGATATGACTGGATGGGTCACAGACCCCTACCTTCCCCAAGCCACTGAGATCTGCTTATGAGAATGACTATTATGGGTTACAGTTGGCCCGGACAATACTGAACGCTCACACACAGCCTTGGCCTCTTCCCTGGTGCTGCTGCTTTTGCTGCAGCTGTCCTTGCTTCCATTTCTGTCCCCTCAGATCCCGAGTCCAGAGGACAGTTCTTAGTGGCGAGCACGGGTGCACAGGTGGGGAGCTGAGTCCCAGCTGGCTGCTGGCTGTTCTTCCTCTGGGCACCTATCTTCTTCCAGCCCTGTGCTCTGGTCTTCTGTGAAACACTCCTTGGTGCTCTCCCTGTGGCCTGAGCTGGGAAGCCACTCCTGGCTGGGAGTTTGCCTTCAGGCATCTGACGACCACTGTGCTGCAGCTTCTGTGGGCTTTGCCTTAAGTGTCAGCCTGGATGATGGCCAGGCGAAGGCGCTGAGCAGCAGGCAGTCAATGGGCAGCAGCTCTGGCATTCACCCCACAAAGATAGGACACTTCAAAGTACAGGAGCAACAGGCAGAAGGGTACTCACTACATCTCGAGTCCAGCTGCTCACTTCCCGAGACTGAGGACAGCTCAAGCTGGACCTCAGGACTTCCTTGCCATCTATCCCACTTCCTTCTGGCTGTTTCTGGCGCTGTCCAGGACTATTTGGCAATAACCTCCCGGAGCCCAGGCCAGCTGAGGAGCAGAGGTTAGGGGAGCTGAGCTGAGGAGCCTCCGCCTGCCTTTCCGGTCCCTCCTCCCTGTGCTCCAGCCTCTGTCCTCCTTCCTTTCGACCCCTCACCTGACCACTCTTCCCGCTCTGCTCTCTGCCCTTTAGTCCAGGCCATCACCTGGCAGGGCCATCACTGACCCCCCTCACTTTTGGTCAGCATACTAACCTCAGTAATCCTTTGACAATGTGAACCCAGCTCCTCCCGGTCCTTTGGATCTCAGCCAAATGCCACCTCCTCAGAAAGGCTCCTAGTGGCCACTTGTAAAGACTCCATGCCATTTCCATTTTATTACCTCCGTGGCTTTCGTCTGATATTATTTTGGGGACTCATTTATTTACTGATTTCCCCTCTCCTTCTCCCTTCACTAAAATGTAAACACCAAGAGAATAAAGAATTTGTTTCATTTCCCACTTGGCCATACTGCCAAGAGCAGTGCCTGATACACAGTAAGTGTTTGTGGATGGACCACCTCTTCAGAGGAGCCACACTGTCATCCTCTGTGCTGCTGGACAGTCCTCAGGTTGTCCGGGTGCTGGGCCCAGGGCAGAGCCTTTCCTTGGTGATGAACAAAGTCTGAGCCTGCCGTAGCACCAAGAGATGTGGCCAAGGGCCTCTTAGCTTGGTGGCAGCCGACCAATGGGCAATGTTACTGTTTTAAAGCAGCCGGAAGCCAGGCTCTGGCAATAAGAAGTGTGGGAAGAGGGCCAAAGGGTGAAGGGGTGGGGGCTGCCAGCCACACCTCTGCTGCTCTTTGGGGATGCCCAGACCTCTGTGGCTGGCCAGCAGCACCACACACTTCCTGTGGAGACCAAGGAGAGGAGATCCCCTCTGAAGAGCTGGGAGGTGGGGCTGCCCCAGGAGTCTCACACTAGTGCTCTCTCAGGAGGCCAACACATGAGCTGCCACCGGTGTGGACACCGCTCCCTGTGCTCCCATTTTAGTGTCTTCATTGGTAAATCAGAATCTGCCACACTGGTGATTGTGAGGAGGCTGGAAAGTCTGTGAGACCTGGGGGGCTGGAGTCTCAAGGAGGAGGAAGGGACTGGAAGGCTGGGATCCAAGGTAGGAGAGGCAGCTCAGGGGGATCCATGGGCCAGACAGCGCGAAAGATCTGGGTAGCATTTCGATGCAGTCTAACAAAGATCTAGCATCCCCTTTAGTTCCTCATCCTGGCTGGTTCATGCACAGTGACAGGAAGGGCAATGGAAGAGTTTGGTAAGCAGTTTCAGAGACTTGAGCTCAAAACTTATCTCTGTCACTCTCTGGCCGTGGAACCCTGGATAAGTAATCTCTCTGCGCATGGATTCAGTTACATCACACGTGAAAGAGGGCTCACGCACTCTCTCACATGCTCATGCTGAGTGTTGCAGCAGCAGCAGAAGTCAGCCCAGTACCCACAGGCCTCATCTCTGCACTCCTCCCACAGTCATCTCCCAGGCAGTGAGCGATCTCTGTAGACACAGGCTAAGGAAGCTAGAAAACCACTGTCTTGACTCAGCCACTTGTCTCATCCTGGCCTTGGGCCCAGATTCTGGAGGCCTTACTCAGGGGGTGGGGGTCTGTTTGCCCAGGGTTGGGGTTTCCCTGTAGGAAACAGTGCAGCCCGCTGGAAAAGCCCTCAAAACAAATGGATGTAGTGCTGCCCAAGAAGAGCTGAGAGCCGCCAGAGCGGATTCGTGGACTGGTCAGACTTGCCCCCCGGGGAAACCCAGATGTGAGCTGTCAGCTGTGCCTGAGCACAGTTCCTGTCCGTCCTGCTCTATCAAGGCCTTGTGAAACACTCAGAAAGAGCAACTAAGTTGAACTTCAGGCCTGAGGCTGCTCTCCTCTGAATCCTGCCCAAAGTCTAGAATATGTAGAGGGTCCCGCCTCAAGCTGCCAGCCCTGTTCAGGACCCCTCCACTCACACCATCTGCCCAGGTCCTCCTGCCCACCCCGAGACCTCTGCCATCAGGGGCTGCCTCACCCCCACACCGACTTGCTCCCTCCGGGATCAGGGCGCTTTCATGGAAGCCCGCCCCCACTATGCCACCATTCCTGACTCTGTCCTCCCAGGATGGACCCTGCTGGTCTCTTCTACAGTTGCCCTTCTTCTGCCCATCTTCTAGGTTTGCAAATTCCTTGGGGCTCGGTCCTTTATCCCTAGAGTCTCAGACTTGTGGTCTGAAGTCCAGATCGGGGTCTGCACCCTCCAACCAGGGTCTCTGCCTTTCATTAAGCTGCCAGTCCACGAATGGCACTTCAGAGTAGTGCCGTGCCCGGGCACGCCTTCTTCTGGCAGAAGCTCCCCCCCTGAGGGCCACCCTAATGGCCCGTCCCTTCCGTGCCTCTCCCAAGGCTGCGTGGCACGGGTGGAAGGCTCTCTCAATGGCCTCTCTTCACAGGCTTGTGCGCTACCCCGTTGTCACCTGGCAGATCATCCTCTTCTTCTCTTCACAGCCTGCTCTGGAGCTACTTGCCCAAGGGACTATAGCTGACTCCCCCACCCCAACCAGATGGGCTGAATTTGCTCACAGTGAATAGGGCACAATGACTGTCGTGGCGAGTGCCTAGCATTAGGGAGGGAGAGCGACTGTGAAGCCACTTCTCTGGAGGACCTGAGTATCTGAGAATGGCAGAATGAAGACTTTTCCTAGGCTTACATGTCCCAAAAGGAGAGGAGCTTCCATTCATGCAATGAGATCTTAGGAAGGTTTCTAAGCCTCAGGCTGGGCTTGTGCGTACCTTTTGAAGAGAGTCTTATAGATACATACAAGGCTGAGACAGCCCAGGTCCCCCTTGTATGAGTGAAGGATTTATTCTACCAGCTGCTAGGAGGGCTGCCAGAAAACAGCCTCAGTGGTTCTCTCTTTGGGGTTGGCCTCTGCTTTTAAAATTTGCCCTGTGTAAAATTTGCCATTTGCCCGACGTAGGGCTTAGCGCCGCACTTGCTCCTGGGGAGAACCTGTACCCACTGACTGTGAAATGTGAGGACGTACAGGCTTGGCATCCTCCCTGTCTTAGGAGAAGTCGAGGGCCATCCCAGGGAGAACCCCTGTGAGTGCAGCTAGAACGCTGGCTGGGACTGTATGGCAGCTAAACTTTCTCTTCTGCCTAATCCTCTTCTCCACGGGTGTTGATCTTGAGAGCTTTACATTGTAAAGGTCCTGCAAACTGACATCTCAGCCAGAGTCTGCTTCCTGCAGTACTAAAGCACCACATCTGGCTCCAGGAGTGATTTTAGAATGAGATGCTAAGGTAACGGTCACTCGCCTTCAGGCTGCCAATGAGGGCCCCACAGGAGGCAGGTGGAGTGGCCTCTGGCACACGAGAACAGTGCAAGTGCTACAGCACCCATCCCTGTCATAGGAAAATGCATTAGCTGGGGGAGTGCATTAGGCATTTGAGAAATACGGGGGAATTATCCACAAGGATCATGAATTTGTTAGATCTCGCTGAGTCTCAGTAAAAGATGATGGAGAGATTAGAGTGTTTAAGTGGCAATGAAAAGGAAATGTGAACGCTGTGAGCCTCTTTGGTGCATGTGAAGAGCTCCCGCCTCTTACAGTGGAAGGAAAGAGAGAGCTGAGAACCAGGTCCTGGAGCCACTTGTTGGATAGTTGCTCTGGTCTGAGCACACCCGCTGTGGGTTCGTGTGTTAGAACGCTGCTCCTTGGTGTGGCAATGTGGGGAGGTGGTGGAACCGTTACGACGTAGGGCTTAGCGCCAGGTAATTAGGTCATGGGGTGGGGGCAGGGGCCACTGCCCTTGGAAAGGGTTGATGCTGATGTCATGGAGTGAGTCATTTGTTCTCACAAAAGCAAGCTGTTGTAAAAAGAACAAGCCCAATCCATGAATCTCTCTGGCTTCCTCTCTTGCTATGTGGTCTCTTGCACATGCTTTGCCGAGATGTCATTCGCCATAACGTGCCATAACATGGCCCCAGGAGGTCCCTACCAGCACCAGCACCAGGTTGTTTGGACTTGCAGCCTCTGAAACTGTGAGCTAAATAAACTTTTCTTTATAAAGTACCAAACCTCAGATATTCTGTGATAGCAGTAGAAAGTGAAATAATATAGAAGTTGAGCTGCAAAAGTTAACTCCCAATGAAGTCAAGTCCCCTACACCAAGAGCAGAGCACCGGCTAGGAAAGAATGAGACCCTGACACATAGGACAGGAATCTCTTTTGCACCTTAACATTCTTGAATCCTCAGACTCTCCTGAGGACTGCAGGACTTCCGAAGTAACCAGTTCATCTCTGGTAGGAGCTGGATCTCGCCTCTTAATTTTTTTTTTTTGAGATATCATCTTACTAAGTAGTTTATGTACTCATTACGTATCCCAGGCTAACCTCAAACTTGTGGTAACCCTCCTGTCTCAGCTTCCCAAGTGCTGGAATTGTAGGCATGTGCCACCACACGTGGCACACTTCTTAATTTAAAAGAATAATGCAGAGACCTGTCTGGTAGGACTTGTTCTGTCATTCTCTCAAGATTGGCTACCACCTCATCTCTTGGTTACTAGGTTAGCTAGGGCTAAATCACTTGGCCAGATGTGCTGGGCCTCTGACTGGAGAAAAGGCACTACAGAACCCAGCCAGCAAATATTCACAGGAGCCAGGATAGGATGCCTCGGACTGGATACTGAATCAAAGGGGGCAAATACAGATTTGGATCAGAAAGTTCATGGATATGGGAGCACTCTTTTAGGAAACAGTATTTACAACTGTGGCAAGAACCCAGGACATGGTACAAATGCATTTTAGAATGGCTCCTGGAAGCATGGAAGAAAGACTAGTCACACTAAGTGACATAGACATGCCGGAGCCGCTGTGGCAAGCAGGAGGGAGTAGGTGTGCAAGGCCAGGGACACCCAAAGTCCAGGAGATACCAAAACAATAAAGAATTTGCTAGAAGGAAGCCAAATCACTAAGAAATAAAGTCCTCTGTAGGCTGGAACTTACAGTAGGACATATTTTATAGAACTGGGTTCACTGTTAGCAAGAGGGTTGACAGGACCCTGAGATAATAGAGGCCCAGTGTTAATACCTGCCTCCTGTACACCTGTGGTTTCACTTATCATGAGTGGCAAGTTAGAATGACAGCTTAGAGGGCCTGGCTTACAGTTGCAGAAATGTTTAACAGAACACAGCATCCGTAGGGTCCAAGTAGACTGGAAACCAGAAAAATATTTACAATCAAAGGACATAGATCATGGATGATGTGTCCAGTCACCTCTGTAGAATGTCCCCTGCCAAATCGCTGGACCAAATCAGAACCAGTTTGAAGACTCCAGTCTTCTGATTGAAGAAGCAACCAGATCTCCCAGAAGGACAGAGCCACATCACCACAGCCAGGGTACACGCTAATGATCTAGCCAGCCCTTCCCCAAGGCACCCTGTGGCCACTTACTTGGGTGAACATGCTAAGAAAAAGAAAATACCCATTTTGAGGACTGTTAAATATAGGATTTGAGCCAATGTTCTTATCTGAGGACCTGTAGTATACCAGGACTCCAGTTAGAGTGTGTATGGGCCAGGTAATGAATAGATTTTTGGCGCACATTCTGTGCTCAGAAGTCCATCTGGGTATAGTTGGATAAATATAATTGATAACTAGCACAAACTCTACACTGGGTCTTTGGCCTGTGTAACAAGAATTTATAGTGAAGAGCTGGCCATGGTGGCACACGCCTGTAATCCCAGCACTTGGGAGGCTGAGGCAGGAGGATCATTGCAAGTTCATGACCAGCCGCAGCTACAAAGTGAGCACAAGCCCAGCCTGAACTGTATAACAAGACCCTGTCTCAAAAAGACAAAAAAAAAAAAAAAAGGAATTTATAGTGAAGAGAGCCAAGTAGATGCCTCCAAAACCTCTCCCCATCTCAGCCAAAGTAATAAATAAGAAACAGTATCATGTTCTGCAGAATTGGTGCCACCATTAAGGATCAAAAGAGTGTCCATCATATTTTTGTTTAATTTACCAGCAAACCTAGTAGATCCTGGAAGATGACAATGAGCTGGTACTAAGAAATCAGAGCTCCCGCTGCAGCCATTGTTGTGCTTTTGACACAGTAGATCAAACTGATCTGTAGCTGCTGACCTATTCTCTTCTACCTGTCAGAAATAATTTGCATTCACTTGGGACAAACAACAGTTTAGACAAGGTTAACTGTCCTGCCTCCTGTCATAATACAGTCCTGAGAGATCCAGACCTTCTGGATATCCTTCGGGACATCCCATTTGTCTGTTCTAGTAATGTTAGCCAGCCAGACAAAATTTCTGGCCCTAGCAAGACCCACATGCCCTGGAAGATAAGCTCTCTGAAAATTCAGAACTTGCTGCATCAGTAAAGTTTTTGGGGATCCAGTGATCTGAAGCATGTCAGGAAATTTCTTCTTGAAGTACAAAATAAATTACTACATTTTGTTCATCCCACCATGAAGAAGGAAATAATTTTGGCAGGTCCCCTAGGGATGGGGATATAACCTGTCACACACCTGGGAATGTTACTCTGATCCATATTCTTGGCAGTAGTGTAAAATCCTGCTATTGCTGAAGGGTTCCTCAGCCAGAAAGGGCTCTGTGGCAGTTTGAGCTGCAGTACAAATAGCCTTGCCATGTGGGCTGCATGAATCATCAGATTCTGTGGTTTTAAAAGTATCAGTAGTGGGAAATAGACTTTGTATATAGAGTCGTGGAATAAGACCACACCTTCCCTACCAGAGATTTATACACCTTTTGAGAAGTAGCTCCCGTTATATTTCTGAACTTTGGTAGACCTGAAGGGCCTGATGGAATAATTGCCCAGCAAGAGTGATCAGGGATACATTTTTGTAAGCTCTGAGGTCAGGTGCAGCCGCAATAATTCACCATGAGTTGGAAGTATTACATCTGTAATCAAACTTGAGCAGGAATGGAGGTCACACGTGAGAAAAACCAGAACCCCATGTTGTTAGCCTCCACAGCATGGAACCCTTTCCCTCAGCCCAAACCCATGGGCCTAGGGATGACCCCTTAGGACAAGCTGGTGGAGGATGAAATGCTTGGCCTTGGTTCGTGATAGGCGCAGATAGAGTACCATGCCCTGAGGTCACCAGGCCACCTGCTTGCTAGTTAACTCTCTTGGGCCTCTGATGCCCTGGAAGAGCCACTCAGTCATTTTCACAAGAATAAACAGAGGAGAATGGGCTCTCCTCTGGGACGCAGTTCTCGCTATAATGAAGACCCTTATGTGGAGTTGTGTCCCAGGAGGTACACAAATAGATGCAAAGTAGGTACAAAATCTTGGACCTGAGAGGTAGAAGCAAGGGTGGCCTCTTTCACAGCCTTCTGCAGGGATCCATTGGAAAAATATGTGCTTCCCATGCCTACAAACTTAGGTTCAATGGCTTCAGAGGACCTGGTTTCTCAGTCCCAAGCTAAGACTACTGCCGGAGCACCTCAGCCATCTTTTATCCTGAGACCAACAGGAAAGAAAAGGCACAACCACCGCCACTGCAGGGGAACAGAAACCAGATTATTAGAAAGAGGTATGGCTGAACAGTGGCGGCAGTTTTTACCACCCAGGTGATCTCCCTGCGTGCTTCTGTAATACTTCCTCTTCCTATTAGACAGTAAATGGGGAAGTGCAGTGACCTCTGACCAGGAATCAGACACTTCAGAGATGCTGCCACATAAGGTGGATGAACACAGGTGCTGAGAGTGAGGGGGAGTCTGAGTAGGTAGTAGAGAGGGTGATGATGAGCGTTAATTGCAGCCCTGAGATCAGTTGCAACAGTAGGGGTGCTAGTTCCTTATTACCCTTCCTGTTCTAAGTTTCCCCCACTGGAATCATTTATGTACTAGAGTTGGCTACTTGCTGGTGAGAAACCACTGCTACATTTTTGCCAGCCTGTTTTTAAACCACTGGTAGGTAGTTTGAAACCAATGGTGATGGGAGTGTTATACCAGGACAATTTGAAAATGTTATGAATCAGGATTTAGCACTTCCAGTTGTTGACAGCCTAGCACTTAAATTCTAGAGGAGCTGCTCCCAGAACTCATGGAAAGTGGTTATATGAGGATGCAAAGCCAATAGCTCAAGAGGTGGACTGTGATGGATGCTATGAGGCATCACCCAGAATTCCATTCACCAATCAAGGGCTTGCTGCTGGAAGGTAGCTTTCAGCAGTCATCTCCCTTTATGTGTTTTTGTTTGTTTTTTCAGTGCTAGGGGCTTAACCTAGGGTCTGGGCATTCTGGCAAACCCTTATCCACTGAGCTACATGCCCAGGCTTAGTCAGCCACCTTCAAGAAATCTCCTTGACAAAAAACAGGTGTCACACCTGTGGCCACTACTATTTCCTGAGGCCAGCTTAATTGTTCTTCTCACCCCGACTAAAGGGCCATGATAGTTCTAGAGTCCTCCCTTGGGCCAGCTGAGACTTTTGTTGTGACCCTGTTATGAACCAAGGTCTCCTTCTGTTCACGCCCTCTCCACTCCCATAAGCAGTTCCCGGATGTAATCTTTGCCTCACGCTCTAGTTTCTAGGCAACCCAGCCTGAGGCAGGCAACCTGATCTCTCAGAATACAAAACTCTTACCTTCTGGGGGACTTGCTAGACTCTGTAGACTCAGCAGTTTCTGGGCTCTGAAGCACATGGTAGGGTGGTATAAAGACAGAAGCTGGCCAAGTGGAGTTAAGAATGCTCTGACAACCATGGGAATGTCTGCTTCAGCCTCTGTTGGGCACTGCACAGTCTCCTCATAGAGTCTAGATTCATAGCAGTCCCCAGTGGTCACACCTTTTCCGGGACAAACATGGTCACTATGTCACTATGTTATGCGTAGGTAGCTCTTTGAGGGTTTGGGGAAAGCCTTTTCCATCTCCACAAAACTGGTAAGGACAGGAGAAAAAAAATAGATTGATTTTTGAGTCTGACACAGGGACAGTGAAAGCCTTAGCCTTCCTGGGACCCATGGGTCCGGGAGCACTGTAGCCCTGGAAAGAGAGGTTCAAGAGTTTCTCAAAGCCTCTGATCCCAGTGGCCACAGGGGAACCTGGAAAGTCCCTGGCCTGCTGAATCTAAGGCTGAGATTAGTGAGAGAGAGAGGACTGCCTTCTGGGACCCTTACCAGGAGCTCTACGTCTGTCCTCTGTGTCCTTCAGTATGTCACTACCAGTGTCTCAAAATGGTCTCTTCATATGTTCCTTCCAAGCCCTGGCTGAGCCTGTCTTGCCTGTTTATCCATCTCTCTGTTCCCGAAGAGCCTCAGGCTTTTCTCTATCATTATTATTTTATTTTATTTTATTTTTTTACCAAGAGGAGTTTTATTTATTATTTATTTATTTTATTTTAAAGACAAAAGAATGGAGACATATGAACCAGAAAAGCCATAAACAATACAGAAAATACAAAGTTATACATAATATAATAGGGAATTAGCACTGGATGTTGTATTACATAGTTATCTTCACATTAGTCAACACAAAAACATGAAAGGAAATACCAAATTATAGAGAAGATAGTAGGGAACTTGCACTGGATGCTGTATAATATAAAGTTATCTTCACTTCTGTTAATACAAAAACGATTGAGGAAATACAGAATTATAGAGAAAATAGAAGGGAATTAGCTCTGGATGCTGTT
>PVLD010008666.1:45070-82437 GCA_004027595.1 Dinomys branickii
CTCCCTCATCTCCGTTGCCCTACCACTCAATCAGTCATCTTCCCTGTGATAATAACTGTACTCCTGGGTTTATCTATATCCTTGGACTCTCGCCTTGGGAAGAGATATAGCTGCCTCAGACTATACTATAACATACATGGGTGTATACAAACTGCCATGGTTGGAGGTGGGAAAGCACATATGCTCACAGTGGACCGCCCGGCTCCACCCTGTCATCGTGCTATGGGTGGTGGTGGGTCCAGTCCATGAGGTGCCCTGAGTGGGGCCCTCAGCGGAGCAGCCACCGGGCCCACTGCGGAGCAGCAGCGGAGCAGCTATGGGGTCCACAGGGCAGCAGCCGCGGGGCCCACTGCGGAGCAGCCGCGGGTCTCTATCATTATTATGCACCCACGCTATCCATCTTTCTGTCTTCCAGTGACTTCTGAACCTTCAAGTAAGCAGACTCTAAACTAAGACATGCTTTCCTTTTTTTTTTTTTTTTTTTTTGCGGTACTGGGGATCGAACTCAGGACCCTGCGCTTGCTAGGCAAGTGCTTATTCCACTGAGCTATATCCCCAGCCCCCTAGACATGCTTTCCTACCACCAAGGTTGCTTGCAACTGACAGACACAGG
Organism: Dinomys branickii; assembly: GCA_004027595.1. Taxonomy (NCBI): domain Eukaryota; kingdom Metazoa; phylum Chordata; class Mammalia; order Rodentia; family Dinomyidae; genus Dinomys; species Dinomys branickii. The sequence continues at coordinate 45,684 of PVLD010008666.1, forward strand.
CCTGTGCCTGTTTTTGTTTGGCCACAGAGCTCCATCTGCATCTCTGTCCATGAACCCCATAGGCACAGGACTCATAAGTGTGACCGTGGCCAAGGGCCTGGCCTAAGGCTCTGTAGCTTCCTTTTACAGTGGACCCTCATGTTACCACCTACCTGACGTATGAATGACTTGGGTTATGGAGGGAATTTTAATTTTAACTTACGACCCAAGGTCTTGAGTTGTGATCCAGATGGTGGCTGCTTGAGCTTCTGGATGGTCTCACATTCAGATTGCACCCTTAAAGAGTCCTGGAAAGAACATTATGCCATCCTTTCCTGTATGGGGTTAATTGAGAAATCCTGGGGCAGTGTCTCTCTAAGGACAGGAGAGGGACTGTGAAGGCTGCACAGAGGGGCCTGAGCCTTCCACTGACAGCCTGAGTTAGAACAGGTACAAATTGAGTTCGTAAGTCAAGCATCCACCGTAGGTCCCAGCACTGGCTGGTGTGTACTTCCACGGTAAGACTGGACAGCGGGTCCAATCTGATTCACAGCCCTGTCCCTGTCTCTAGACCTGGTGAAGGACAGAGCTATTTCAGCTGAGAACCTAAAGAAAGAGACCCGCGGGAAGTGCCCCAGAGAGGGCCTAGCTGGAGAAAGGAACTAGGGGCTGTGAAGGTCAATCAAGGAGAGCGTCTTAGGATGTAAGAGGGCTGTGAGTTAGCCTAGCGTTATGTCATTCGGTCTCAGGACTGTGGCTGGATCAGCAGCTTCTGCTTGCCTGGTCTCCCCTGCCAGCACATGACCTCACCCTTATCCAGTCCGGCTGGAGGAAAAGGCCTGGCTGAGAGCCAGGATCTCCACTGGGAGAGCGTGGGGCTGCCCCAGCTTCGTGCTGGGAGAAGTGTCACACATTGCCAAATAGCTGGCTCCCTCCCTCCTGCTGCTTCCTTTAAGATGGTTCCCAGATCCGTTATGTGGGAAAAAGAGCAGGCAACCGTGCTGGGGCTGAGCTCCCTGCTCTCCTGACAGGGCACGAGGGCATCTGCTCGGCTCACCGCTCTGATGCTGCTGCTGATAAGGGTAATAATACCAACACCCCTGACTGCGAACCGAGCACGTGGGATGGCCGGCTGCTACTCTGTGCCCCGAAGAGTATTTTTTTTCCCAGTCTGATTTTATTGGTACATTTTAGGTATATATGACAGTCACATTCTTCATAGAAAATGTATACCTGTACATGATTTAACTTCTTTCTTTCCCCATTCTCCTACCCTCCCTTCAACCCCTCCCCCTCCCCATTTACAAAAGCTTGTTTCCATTTTTTCCTTCTTTTCTCATTTTTTTTACTTTTCCCTTCTTTCCTTTCCCCCTCCACCTCCCTAGTTCTCCTCCTCATTTAACATTTTCTTCCTATTTCACAATATCCATTATACATTTTGGTCCTTATTTATACTTCCAGTTTCTCACACCAGAGAAACAATGAGGTATTTACACATGTGTGTCCAATTTATTTCACTTAAGAATATAGTCTCAAGGTGCATCCATTTAGCTAGAAATGTCTCAAGCTTATTCTTCTTTATGGTAGAGTAGTACTCCATTGTATAAAAAAAACCCATATCTTTATCCATTCACCAGTCGATGGGCATCTGGGCTGTTGCCAAGGTTTGGCTATTAAAAGCCATTCCACTATAAACATGGATGTGCATATATCAGTAAGGTATGATGCTTTTAATTCTTTTAGGAAGATACCAAGAAGGAGAATAGCTGGGTCAAATGGAACTTCTAATCCTACTTTTTGAAGAATCTCCACACTGATTTCCACAGTGGTTGCACCAGTCTACACTACCACCAACAGTGGAGAAGGGTTCCTTTTTCTCCACAGCCCCTCCAGCATTTGTTATTGGTTGATTTCCTGATGATAGCCATTCTCTTTCTGAGGTGAGGTGGAATCTCAGCATAACTTTTATTTGCTTTTCATGAATGACCAGTAATGTTGAACTTTTTTCATATATTTTCCATTTCCATTTCTTCATCTGAGAAGTATGTATTCATCTCAGATGCTCACTTTTAGATTGGGTCTTTAAACTTGGGTGACCCGCTTTCTTTGAGTTCTTTATATACTCTAGATAGTAATCCTTTGTCTGAAGAACAGCTGGTAAAAATTTTTTCTCTGCGGGTTGTCTCTGCACTCTGTTGGTGGTTTCTCTTGCTGTGCAAAAGCTTTTTAATAAAATGAGGTCCCAGTTGTTGATTTTTTGCAATAGTTCCTTTATATTTGGGTTTTCATTCATAAAGTCTTTGTCTACACAAATGTCCAAAGAACATTTCTAAACTTTGGAAGAATTATGTTGCTTTTTCTATCCTGATTTCTGTAAAACTTGTGAGAATTTCTTTTTATCAGAGGTGGAAAGAGGCTCACTTTCCTCAGACCCTGGAACACAGCCATTGTTAACACATATGCAGTAGGGGCCCTTCCAGACCTGAGGATAGAGCAGGCATTCAGAGTTGAGACCTAGTGTCTGAAGAGCAGGTAACAGTGCACACATGTGACCAGGAGGTGGGCACACAAGCCCCAGAGTCAGTGTCAAGGAAGAAGGTATCCAGTGCAGGGCCTCCCCGCCCCCTATTGGTTGTTGGTCTGCCTCTCTAGGGGAAAGAGGTCAGCTGCATTCCTGGTGTGTCGGGGTGGGGAGCAGGAGTCCCAGGACACGAAGGGAGCTGTGACTGATTTGCACCCTGGAAGCCTAGGGCAGATGTTAGGCAGTCAGGACGTGGTGAGCAGTGAGGCTGAGGGTGTCTTTAGGGCCTAGAGCAGGACAGCAGAGTCTTAGACTAGAACATAGAGCTAGGAGTTCACCTTGAGCCGGCAGCCAGAGTAATCAAGGGTTGGTATTTCCACAGAGCCTGGCACAATTCCTGAACCCCATGGGCACTTAGCAAGCTCTTGTGGAATGAGTGAGTGAATGAATGAATGAATGGGTGACTGCTGCCGGGAGGGAGCAGCAGAGCGTGCAGAGGCGGGACCTGGGGAATGTTGAGGTGGCCGTCTGCGTGTCTGAAGTGTGTGGGAGCAAGGCCAGAAGGATGGAGAGGAGGGGTCAGAGTTGAAAGGGACCGGAAGGAGAGTGCACCGGGATATGGCGAGGGACTGACCGAGAGAAATTCAGGACATTGCCCAGCGCTGTGACAGCTTGGTCCTCCCACGTAGGACAGTATCACATGACAGTTTCTCCAGGTCTCCGCTGGCTCTGAAGCCCAGGTCTCATAGACAAAGGGGCTATCTACAGGGTGCCACCAGTCACATCCGTGTCGGAGGGCTGTTCACAAAGCCCTTCAAGCCACCCCCACACCGAAGGGAATGTAGACGTGGAGACATCCCATCTGCAGCCACGACAGAATGGGAGACTGGTGAGTGAGAAGCTGGCTGGTTCTCCTGCTGTCGTTGGGCATGCTTTATTGTGGCCTCCGAGCCCAACTGCCCAAGGGCCCTGTGAGCAGAGGCTTAGCTCCACCCAGACTCAGTTGCATCTGGGTTTTGTTTCTCAACAATTGGCTTGTTGGAATGCTGACAATTGGGCAAGAGTGAGCAACGCAGAGGAGAGTTTCTAATGATGATGAGAGCATTGAGGATGCAGAGGCAAATCATGTGAAGGGAGGAGAGAGGCCCAGCATCTGCAATGTCTATACAAGGCCGGGGAGACAACTGCAACAACATTGTTGATCGTAAACCTCTTCCTTGGGAAGTTGTTTGGCAGTACCTATTAAGGCTAAAATATGTATATCCTGTGACCCAGCAGCTCCTTACCATGGTTAGCTTTTCCAAAAGAAATGTAAACATTATTGACCAAACATGAGCAAAAACACATCCAAAATAACTTTATTAACATTAGCCAAAAAGTGGAAACAGCCTAACGACTTTCCATCTGCAGCAGAATGGGGAAATAAAGGTGGGATAGGCATGCAGTGGAGTGCCACACAGAGAGGAAAAAGACACCACAGCTACGCACACGCGATGACCAGGGAAAGCTGCATGGACACAGTGCTCGGTGAAAGGGGTCAAGCGTAAAGACAGCATGATACATGCTTTCGCTGAATGGAGCTCACAAACAGGAAAAGCTAATTTATGGTGACAGAGACTGGAACGGCGTCTGTCCTTGGAGGGAGGCACCCAAGGAGGTGTCAGGGATGCCGAAAAAAGCGTTTCTCTGGGGGCTGTTTAAATGAGAGTAAACATTTATCAAAATTCTCTGAACTATGCATTTATGATTTGTGTGCTTTACTGTACAATAATAATAAAAATCAAACAATTTTTTAAAAGGCCTCTCCCCATCCCAGAATAGCAACAGGCTCTGGAAAGAGAGGCTGAGATCCTGGCAGTGTGTCGAGAGCAAGGCCTGGGAAGTTTGTACTAATCTTCCCTTGAAATTGAGAGAGAAAAGGGAGAAAGGTTTCTAATTAATCATCTCTCAGGTTGAAAGAGCAGCCTGGGCCAGCGATAACATCAGTGGCAGTAACACGGAACAGTTTCGCTGCGCCTATCTCCAACCACAATGAAAAATAACTGTGAAGATGCAGCTTTCCTGGCAGGGTGGCTCACAGCCTCCTTGCAGGAGGGAAGCTGGTCAGCCGTTGGTGAGGGCGAGGCCTGGCTCAGAGAGGGGCTTCTGTGGGCCCTGCCCCAGGATTCTGTCTGGCTCACCTCCTGTGTGGTCCTGAGGAAGTTCCCCGAGGAAGGCCCAGAGAAGGCGGGGAGCTTCCAGCATCTACAGTGGGCCAGACGCCTCCTCCTCAGCCCGGACCCACCCCGCAGCCTTGCAGGTTACTAAGTGGTCAGCGTTCAATTTCTTGCCTGCATCAGTTACCAACTTCTTTCTCTACCTGAGCCAGGCGTCAAGGAGAACTGGCCTGGGGCTGCGGCCACTCTATTCCTGCCACACCCCATTTTACAGATAAGAAAGCTGAGGCCAGGGAGAAAAATAAGTGGCAGAGCTCTTCTGTGTGGAAGCTGTGCACGGTGTGGGAGGGCGCAGGCCTGGAGCCGCTGGATCTAGAATGGCCAGGCAAAAAAAAAGAAAAAAGAATGGCCTGGCATGGACCTTTAACACACACCAGTAGCTTGCTCAGAAGCCCAGGATGGTATGGTATGTGCTTGGTCCCGGAAGTCCCTGCTGTCCACTTTACTTGTGCAGACCTGAATTACCAAGCACACGTACATGTGCAGGCAGGCAGGAGCCAAAGGAGTAAGGGCTCAGGAACACAGCACCCCTGGTGTCCAGGGCCAGAGCTGCCCACTTGGCTGGATGACACAGGCCAGACTGGTAGCTTGGTAGCCACCCCCACCTGTGACTCCATGCACAGGGCACATTAAATGTGAGGATGCCTAGGCACCCCCCAGGGCGCCTTGCACACCCATGCCCATGCTGAGAGCTGTCCTGCCCGCCAGGGAGAAGCAGTAGACTTCTTCTGCTGTCCACTGAAGGAGGCACTTTGACTCTTGTGCAGCAGGAGATGCTCGGTAAGCTAATCATTAGCACTGTGATTAACCAACCTGTGTGGAATCAGTGAATGCAATATAAGCCAACTACCAAGGACCTCACTTAGCAGGGAACATTGAGGATGTAAATTTTCTTTAAGCCAAGAGAACCTATGGTGTCCAATGACCTTGGACTCAGCCTCTCCTCCTAGAGAAAGAACTCACCTGTCACAAGTCACCATCCCTAAGAAGCTTTTGGTCCACAAAGGTCATCCCAGCACTGGCGCTTGTCCAGGTTGCCATGCTAGCTTCAAGGTCACCATTTCATCTTGTGGACTGACAGATTGGTCATTTCTGTGGAACAAGCTTCCTTCCTTCTGGGTAACCTCTCTGAGTGTGAGGGCTGAGTCAGAGGACACGGCCATACCATGACCCAGGCAGGGACTCCAAGGGCTGTCCTTGAGCTGTTTCAGCTCTCAAGGCCCTGTGTAAGAGGACTATCCCACTGCTGTTTCTTAGATTCCTGGTCCCTGATGCAGCCTTGCTTGTTTCTGTGACAAGGGGGCTCCTAGCGGGGAGAAGGTGGTAGAGTCAGGTGGTCTCTGGGGAGGCTTCTGGAAGGAAGGCACTATTCTATTCTCTTGGGAAGTCCTGACTCCTCAGGGTGCCTGGCCCCGCTATCCCTCCTGGCCTATAGGTGAACCCAGTAAAGCTAAGAGTGTTTCCTCAGGGCCAGGCCTGCCCATGATTACCTCCTAAGGAAGGCACAGTTGGGGGACCTCATTAATATCCTAGAGAAAGGAGGTGCCCCAGCCTAGTCTCAGGAAACTGGGGGTCAAGGCCATGTTTCTTGGACCCAGAAGTCTATCCCAGAGCCGCAGCCTTCTACTGTGCTAGCTTTATCTTGATCCAGTACCAGCAGACAGCCAGGGACCATGGGCTCAAGCCTGCCTGTGTGTGCTACACTGCTCTCCAGAGCAACAGCCATGTGCTTCTAGCCAACAGCAGGCTCCTCAGCACCATGGGCAGATCTGAGCCTTCTCGGAGGGAAAACTAGGCCGCATGGAAAACCCTGGTGGCCCTCACTGCAGGCTCTTCATGGTGGCTCTTTGTAGACTTTAATCAAGGCTTAAATCTGTAAGACACACAAATACACACACACACACACACACACACACACACACACACCTTTCCCAAGTTCCTAGGCTGAGGTACCGCAAGCTTTCCGGCAACCTCTCTGAACTCAGTTTCTCCAGAGTTAAGACAGATGCTCTGAGGCCGTTCCATTGGACAGACACCCTGAAACTGGGCTGAGACCTGGGCCTCTGGGGCAGAGTCTGCTCTGTCTGTGTGGACTCTGCCCGAGAGGCTGAGGCATCTGTCCTAGCCCATGCAGTGAGTTCACAGTGACAGGCTGCATGCACACCCTTCGGACCTGAGCGTGACCACAGCTGACAATGACCAACACGCAGGTCCTGTCCCTCTCCACTCAGGTGCCTCGGGCTTCATCAGGAGATCAAGGCCAGAGTGCCCTGGTGTCAGCCGACTGGGAGTTCTGGATGTGAAGCGGTGGGTTTTCCTGCCAGGCTGTCCCAGCAGCCCTTGGCAGCTGTGCACCACACTTATAAGGAAATACCCTTGGGAACCCATACAGTATGCCCAAGGGATGGGGTGAGTGATACTTTCTCCAGACTGAAACTCCCCTTTGGCCCTGGTCCTGTGCCAGACCCTGGCCCCTAATCCAAGGCTACAAAGGTGCACTCCATATTCTGAGAGGATTGGGCCACTTTGCTCAGTAAGACTTGCTGACTTCCGGTGCTTAACATGGCCTCTCAAGGTAGAGATGAGCAGGGGCATTCTGGGGATCCAGTGGCAGGCATAGGGCCGGGCGGGTGTGTGGTTGGCCTGTGTGCTTGTCACGGGTGCAGCCCCAAGCTTTACAGCCTGTCTGTGAGCAGATTCTGCAAACTTCCTGCAGGTCTGGTTTTAGCCAAGCTGAGGTTGCAGCGTGATATCTAACAATATTCCAGAATAAACAGATCTTTATCTGTTTCCTTAAAGAAGCTCATGGTCTAAGAATTTTGAATTGTAGACTTGCTTTGAATTGTAGGAATTGAGGCTGTGGGGTAATCCCAGGCACCCCCAGCAAACTGTTCAAATGATCAGAGTTACAGTTTGAACTGGGGGGGTCATAACTTGGCAGCCCCACCTGGCAACACTTTAGTACCTTGAGCAGCTGGTGAGTTCACCCCAGCAAGACGCAGTGCTCTGGAAGTAGAAGGATGTCACTAGTCAGGGAGAGGCTGCAAGGCCACCTAGCCCCTGCGAGGTGTTAGGAGTGGCTCCGTAGGGCAGATCAGGACCCCTTGCCAGTCCAGAGGGGGCTCTGAGGACACGCCCACTTCCTGAGTCCCACACCACGCCCAGTCCTCTGTGAGTAGCTGGAAACACTGGTTCTTCTGACCCACTGAGCAGGGCTGACATTTCTGTGGCGCCACAGTGGGCCTGGGGTGTGGGGCTTTGCTGCTCAGAGTTAAGGCTCCCTGTAGCTGAGAACACAGAAAGAAAAGAGGGAGGGCTTTACCCCTCCAGTCTTGGTACCTGGATGCGCAGGTGAATGGGCACTGACCAGATAGGGAAGGTCAGGGAAAGACTCTGAGTGGATTTCCGAAGGCAAGGGGCGGAGGGGGCATAACGAGCCACACAGGCACTGACCGAGCCCTCTGCACATCCCACTGTCACAGAGATGCGGAGAGGGAAGGATCAGGTGGGTTTGCCGGCTCCATCCAGGGCCAGAGACTCTTCCTGAAAGATCTCCGGGCCTCCTGCTCAGCAGCCCTGTGATAGAGTTCTCTCCCTCCAGCCCTTCCAGCCCATGCGGCCCCACGAGGCTGGTATTTGTCATGACTCTCACTCTCCAGCTTTCCACACCCAAGCTTTATTGAAGCAGCCCTCAGTGAGGTGTCCATTACAGATGTATCCTTGGGAAAACACCCCCCACCACCCACCCACCTCAGACATCGCCCCATCAGCCGAAGGCCAGCAAACTCCCACCCCACCCAGCCTGTTTTCTGTGGCTCTAGACCTGGGTGAGAACAGGCTCCCAGGCACTGCCCTCCATCTTCTGACAGGATTTCCATCCCTCTATGGACGTGATAACACTCTCTAAGGCTTGCTTGAACATGGAGAAGTTACTTTCCTCAGTAGCACAGTTCTGGAACTCTATAGTACAGTTCCTGGATGAGTCTGTTGGCTACATAAGAAACATGTGTAAGCCATCATCTTAGCAGGCAAAAAATGAATACAAAGAAAGCAAGCTTTTGTCATCTCAGCCACAAGAGCCTTGTGAGCCCCTGTTCCTAGGCTGTAGATCAGGGAGACCCTGTCTGCCTGCCAGAGAGAAGGCAGTAGGCTGAGTGTGAGGATATCCATGGCCATGGTGAGGGAGCTAGCAGTGCGTAGGCAGGTCCCAGGGCTGTCCAGGACAAGAGCAGGGGGACAAGCAGCAGAGGGGGCAGGACATGAGGTCAGGCCAGGCCCATGCCAGCAGGTGGCAAAGAGGGAAAAACTCAAGAATTCCCCAAGATGCCCCCCTAGATTATACCTCCTTCCCCCAGCATGGGCTCCCCATGAGACTCCTCAGCCTAGAAGAGACCTGAGGGTGGGGCAAACTGGAGTGAGCCCCCACTGGCTGCTGGCCCACTGGAGCCCGGACCAAGATGCCCATCCTTCTCCCCAGGATGAGTCCATGACCAGCCCAGCTCTGGCTTCTACTGGACCTGTCTGCCCTACCCTGACCCGGGGGGGGGGGCAGAGATTGACCCTTGATGCAGTCAGAAACCCCCAGAACCACCCCTTCAATTTATACTTTCTTGTGTTCAGCTTTCCACTCCCCACCCTCCAACTGCTATCAGACAGGTGACTTGTTTGGGGTTTGAGACAGTCTCAAAGGGTGGCCATCTGCGTGGTCCAGGCAGTACCTGAAGCCTGGGGTGCCAAGTGATACCCGTAAGAAGCCCTTTGCCCCACTGGGCCCCTGGCTGTGGTAGAGGGAAATTAAGTCCAAATGCCTCTTAAGAGTAAACAGTAACTTACTTCCAGTTTTGGGCAGATTTGGGGGAGCTTCATCATCATCCGATAAATATTTTTGATGTGATTGTCAGCTTGGTTATGATCTGTGAGGTTCTTCAGGACACAGGTGAAGAGCTCCGTAAACTCTGCATAGCAGAGCTCCTGAAAGAGGGTTGGGGGCACTGCATAGTGGGGGGCACTGTGGGGCACAGCTGCAGCCCTGCCTCACCCGTCCCCGGCTAGCCTAGCCGGAGAAGTCCTGTGGCAAAGCGCGGGCCCTGAGCCGATGCACACCCCCCGCTGCCCCGGAGGCCCCTGGAAGCAGTCAGTGTCCTCTCCCCTCCCCAGCCCCCAGCTGTGCTGGGATGCCGGCAGAAGGGGCTGACAAAGCCCAGGACCTGGCCACTGGTTTATGTGTCGGCTGAGCTGGAGGGTCTGCCCTCAAGTTTTCAAAGTCTCCGGCGTTGCTTGTCCTTGTCTCCACCTGCATACTACCTGAGGCCACCTCCTCTCCCTCTTCAAAGAGGGCCCCAAAGGCCTGAAGAGTAGGTGCTGCTTACCTCACTGGTGTTCTGGGGCCTTCTGAAGGGACCCTAGAAGCAAGAGAATTTGGTCAAAGACACAAAGGCCACCAGGACAGAATGTCTGAGGAGGACCCAGCTTACCTTGTATGTCTTCTTCTCATCCTCGAGATTCTGCCGAATCTCATCACACAATGCCTTGACATTTTTCTCAGAAGTCACAGTGACTGCCGTCATCGGTGCCAAGTGGCTTTCCGACCCCCAGAGCACGCAAATCAGGAGCATGTATAGGTGCATGGCACCTTTTGAAGGAGGCTCCAGCCAATTTGAACCTGGGCTTGGCAGCATTTCTGTGGGAAGAGGTACCTATATATGTGAGTCTAAGGAAATGCAAACCTCTTATCAGTCATCAATGGCTTCTGAGGAAGACAGAGAGGACCTTATCGCTGGGCAAGATGTGCTGCTCATGCATTTTTAATGACCACGGCACACTTCATGGGTCCTTGTCTTTGCTGAAATTCAGGCTTACCCTAAGACTGGTTACTTGGAATCCATATGTGGAGTTTGACCTTTCTGCCCAAGCGTGGGCAAGGTCTCTGGCCAGGATCGGTGCCATGTGCAGGCACAGGATGGAGAACAGGAAACAAGTAATATGGTGGGCACACAGCTGCTGAGCGCCAGCAGGCCCTGAAGCTGAAGGAAAAGGCTCTGCCAGGCCCACCTGCAAGGACAAGGCTGGCCCGTCTGCTTGCCTGAGCCTTGGGGACATACGCCCTTCCTCTCGCTCCCCGAGAAGGACACAGAGGATGAGGTTGAGGGAAGAGGCCTTCAGCCTGGTTGTCAAAGCAAGGAGGCTGCTTTTCTCTTAGCTGGAAGGTCATAGATTTTAGAGGAAAGGACCTGTTAGATCTAAAACTCCATGTAAAAATGAAAAGCAGTTCAGAAAAATGCCACACTAGACTCATGTTCCAACACACTATGAACTTACATTTTGATGCTTAAAGATTAAGATCGCAGGTTTGGGGGAAAGTTGGGTAAATATGCTGAGCTCTGACCCCTGTGGTTTGGTTTCTTTTTCTTTGAAAATTTGTTTCTTTGCTGATTTACCTTTAGAGTGGTTGAGTGTGAGGGCCAGACCTGAGGTGCAGGGTCCTCAGCCTCTTAAGGAGCACAGGGCCTCTCCAGACAGTGACCACCCAACCCCGAGTGGTCCCTGGGCCTCCCCCAGGAAGACAAACCCCTTTCTCTGGGTTAGATTCCCCGGGTGGGAGCCCTTAGGCACTCCAGAAGAAGACCCGGGAGTGTGGAACACCATACTCCAGCTCAGCCCAGAACCCAAGCAGAACCTTGGTTCTCTATCCCAACCCCCACCTTCTTCCCCTCCTGAAAATAAACCAGAAAAGGACACAAAGTAAACGTCAGACTTTGAATAATTTATTATGACAAAACATCTCGAATAAATACAGACTATGAGCTTAAATAAATAAATAAATAAATATTTCAGAAATATAAATACATAAATAAATACTATGGATTCTGACAGTATAAAATATCCTCTACCATGCCCTCGTCAGGGTCCACATGGCCCAGGGCAGGTCCGTGCCACCCCTTTGTGGCTGTGACCCACCCCTTGGTCCCTCTACGGGAAGGAAGGTCCTGAGTTTCTGCCTCTTTCCGGCTGAGATGGCGGCAGCCTGAGTGGTGAGCTCCGAGGGCTGGCCTGGCCACCTCATGCCTGCACTGGCTCCCAGCAGTCAAAAGGGATGGCAAACAGAAACTCCTTAAGGTTCTCTCTGAAACTTTTGAAAGTGATAATCTGGGTCATACAGGAAGTTTCCTTAAGAAAAAATGAGAAATAAGAAACACTTGAGTCCAGGTGAGTGGGTAAGACGGGGAGGCAGCAGTGTGTTTCCACATGGCCGCTAAGCACTCAGCGGCCAGAAGGCCTGTTCCCGGGGGCCCAGGGAGGCTTGGTCAGGTGATGCTGCGGCTACTCGTGCTGCCCAAGGGCTCCGCAGCTCTGCCAAGGGCAGCTGGGGCCAGAGCCCGGACAACCTGCTGTCCCGAGCTGCTCCTCTATGCCTCCTTGGTCCCGGGCCAGGGCCCAGAGGTCGGGCAGAGGCTGCTAGCCATCACCCAGCCCTCACTCCCTTCCTGCAGGAAGAAGGGTGTTTGGTGCCTTCACCCTTCCAGGCATTTCCCCCTCCTTGCTTCTCTGCAATCCAGGCGCCCCACAGGAAAGTCCTGTCAGGAGGCAGCATGTGGGCCCGGCACTTCCTGTGGACCTTGGGCAGGCCCTGAGTTTCTCTGGGTTTGCCTCACCTCTGACCTCATTACTGCCAAAGATAAAATACAGCTCTCACTGGGGGGCGCTGTGGGCTCTGGAGTGCCCTGGCTTTGACTCCTAGGGAAGAGAGAGTGCCTGTTGCTCCCACTCCTCAGGGGCTCCTCCTGATACAGCTTTTGATACAGAAACCTTCCCAGGTCCTGAACAGCCTCGGCCACAGGCCTCTCCCCACCCATCCCACCCTCCCAGATGAGGCACTCACCGGTGTAGACGGGCAGTGCTGCTTGTAGTGCCTGGCCATCATGGTCAAGGAGCCCTTGAGCTTGGTGAGGCTGCCACGCAGGCTCTTCCCGAACAGCTCCAGGCGGGTCTGCAGGCACGTCGGCTCCTGAGGAATATGCCCATTTCTCGGTGAGCGGAGGCCAAGTGCCAGTTGTGGCCGCCTTCCCCGTCCCTTCTTCCTGTGTCAGCCACCCCCAGGAGTAGGTCCTTAGAGAGGCACAGAACGATTCCTGACCAGTCTGAGGCTAGGTCCAGTCACACATACTGCTGTGTGCTTTGCAGACACAGTTCTGTCCTCCCTTCCTGCCTGGCTCAGGCCACCTTCAGCTGGCACAGCCATGTTCCCTTAGCCCGCTGTCCCCTCAGGAGGGTCCCAGCCCTCACACTCAGCTGACCCCACTGCTCAAGGACAAGGGATGGGCGGGGCAGGCATCACCTCAGACTTGCCAAGTGAGCAAGTGTTGCTTCTACAACCCTGTCTTCACAGGACTTGGACTCAGGGTACAGGGGGTGCCCATGCTCACAGCCACATCTCATGAAACCCACTTTTCTGCTGTCCCCTGGTCATTCTTAGCCTTTGACTGCTAGGCTTGCCCATGGCTGCTCAGCTGATAAAGGAGCCCACGTGACCACCACAGAAGCAAGGAGAGTGGTACCCAGACGCTGCCCCCTCCTTGTGGCACCCAGCTGACTGGCAAGTAGACAACCCTATCAGGGTCCATCTAAAGTCCAGCCCCTCGGGACACAGGCCCCGAGAGAGGTGTGCCAGAGAGAAACATCTTACCTGGGGCTCAAACCGATCATAGACGACTTCCACGGTTTCATTCTGTGGAAAGGAAAATGTCATGTTATCAAGCTGTCAGGCAGGGCCAGTGCAGGGCCAGCAGGGTGGCCCCCGTGCAGCCCACACTCTCTTCCCGCTCTCACCATCACGGCAGCTGGATCACTAGTATGATTCAGGAGGCTTAGGGCTTCCTTGATGGTGGCGTACACGTGTTTCCAGGGCTGGGTGACAGGGCTGAGCAGGTCAGTGGGTGCACAGATGCTACAAACCACAGTGCCAAGGAGAAGCAGGTTCTGCAGCCACATCCTCCTGAGGACTTTAGCCTTTCTCTCTGAGTACTGGGCTTGATGGCAAAAGAGCCCTTATATACACAGTTAGAGGAAATGATTAATGGTGACCACAAAAGCCAGGGAGGCGGGGGAACTACCTGAACTGTGGAATCTCCTGGCCCTTATCAGTGGCACATGGGAACAACAAGCCTTTTCCCCAGGTGGTCAGGCTTGGGGGTTTTCATTAATGAGCCCTTCCAAGAACCAACAGCCCACCTGTCCACCTCCTTGAGTGCTCTCCAGCCCTGCCTGGGCAGTTTTGCCTGGGCCTAGGTTTCCCCTCCTTTGGAGGGGCCTCTGGGCACAGCTTGGACTTCCGGGCCTGGAGTGGCCAGGGTGGGGCTTGGGAGACATTAGGTGGGGCTCCTGCTCCCTGGCTCCCCATCTGACCTGTTATCCCAGGAGGTCTCTGGGCAGGTTGTGCCCACCCTGCTGGCCATTCCAGTCCCTGCCTCCCACTCCTCTTCCCGCCCTTGTCTGGCCTCTGTAAGACTTGAGTGTGAGCAGAGCTCCTGCAGGCCTGTCACCCTGCTCTCCTATAGTCCAGCCAGATGACACAGTCCTTCAGTGACTCACATGGGCTCCCTCCAAGGAGCCAGAGCAGTCAGTGAGCTCAGCCCCGTGGAGGACCAAGACCCCCGTGAGCAGAGGAATGCCAACTACGTGCACTCCCAGCCACAACACTGCAGTGTGTCCCTTTGTGGCAGTAGCCCATCTGACAGCAGCACTTGTGGTTTACGTGGCCATATTCAAGCTGCAGAAAGTCAGCCCCCAGCCAAATTTGACTGCTGGCTGCGACACCCCTGGCTGAGTGACTCTTCCTCTGAGCCACGTGAGCCACACTGCCATCTGTAGGGCAGCCTGCCCCTGTGCATGGAGACACTGCCAGCCCCAAGGCAGCAGGAACCTTGGGGGCTGGCTGCATCCATACCAGGCACAGGGCCCTGTGGCTTCCCTAGTAAACTTTCCTAGGTTTAACGTCCTACGTGGTCCCAGCTCCACCCAGGGTGCCGCTCCAGAGTCCTCTCTGTGGAAGCAGGAACTGCTTCTGGAGCAGCTACACACTCTCGAGGAGCTGGTAAGTGTTTGGTTTTCACAATGGGTTCTGGAGAAGACGGCATGAGTTTGTGTTTGCACAAGAGAGCTGGGTCAAGCTGCCCCATGCCAGCACTTTCGTGGCCACGAGGCTGTGGGTCCACACATATCCATTTCTGTGTACACAGGTGTCTGTGTGCGTGGATGAGTCTGTGCTCACAGGCCCATCTCTGAGTGGAAGATGCTTTATGTAAAGGTGCTTCTATGTGAGCCTGAATTCCTATCAGTTGCTTTGAAAGAGGTTCCCAGGCTCTGGAGATGCCCCTCTGATAGGGTTGGGTGCCCTGACGAGGTCAGCCACAAGCAAGGATGCTGTTGGGGCCTCAGACAGCAGGAGGAACTCAGGCCCTGAGCACTGTGGTCTGCATGTGGCCCCAGACAGGGTCATCACAAGGTGGGGCTTTGCTGCTCTTGCTTAGGAGAGTCAGGTGTTAGTCCTCCAGATCCCTCTGGGACTTCCTGCCAGGGCCTGGGGCCCGCCGTAAGACCGGTCCTGCCTTTCTGAGCCTAGTGGGCATACATGGGTGGTTAGGCTGGGCCTGGGAGGGGACCCTTCCTCTACCTTTCTGCACATCCTTTGTTCTGCTCCTCCCAAGGAGCTCTCAGGGGACATGAGAGGGGATAAGGACACTAGCTGCAGAAGCCACCTGGAGGGCGGGTCTGTGTCAGACAGGACTGGAGGCTGGAGGTGGGGAGGAAAGCCACAAGCAGCAGCTAAGCTGGCAGCCAGCGAGGCCAAGAACTGGTGTGGCCCCTCTGGGATGAAGGTCACTTTGCTCCTGAAAATGAGTCATCACAGCTCCAACAGCTGACAAGCCTTTCCAGGCTGTGCCAGACCCTGTGCTGGGAGGAGGATGGGCCTCTCCCTCTGGCGCTCACGCCTAGCTCTTGAGTTTCTCGGTCAGTGGGGGGCTAGGGGTGCAGTGGACCCTTCTGTGGTATGGTCCAGCCTGGGTGAGGGATGTTCAGACCTGAGAGAGCCCAGGGAATTATCTTCCAAGCTTTGGTAGCTAAGGGAATTGAAAGGATTCCTGGGACACACAGCCTCCCTGCAACATGAAAGAGCAAGGGAAGTGAGGTGGGCTTGCTGGGCTTGCGGGTGAGGAGAGTGTTCAGGGCACAGAGAGGCCTGGGTCTTAGAGGCAGGGATGGTAGAGAAGAGATGGAGTCTAGCAAGATTCAGGAAGTAGAATTCTGGAGGGACTCGTTTAGATGAGAGATATACTCATTCACCTTGTTTATGTATGTGTGTATGTATGTATGTATGCAGAACTGGGGATTGAACACAGGGCCTTCACACTGAGCTACATCCCCACCCCACCTGCATTTTTTTTTTTTTATTCTTGAGACAGGGTCTCACTAAGTCACTAAATTGCCTGGACTGGACTTGAAATCATGATCCTCCTGCCTCAGCCCCCCAGAGTGCTGGGATGACAGATGTGTACCGTCACACTCAGCTTCATCCATTTATTAAGCTCCTACCGGGTTCTCATCAGGGAAGACAGACAGAAGGATGCTAGGAAACAGTCAGAGTCCTCTTCATGGACCTTGTAACTGCCCCAAGGGAGAAGCGAGGGTAGCCTCCCCACCCTGCTTTCTGATACGCACTTTCGAACATAAGGAAGAGAATCTCGTGCAGGTTACCAGGAGCCGGCCCAGAGGACCACGGGGCAGGTCTCAGGGTCTAGGGCCCATGAGAATTTGGGGTTTGGAGGCCTCAAGTTGGGAGACAGAGCTGGGAGTGGTCCAAATTCACCTGGTGGTTGAGACCACAGGATTACTCTGGAGGGGCCGAGGGCCAAACAGTGGGGCATGGGACCATGCTCTCTGGGCCCAGCACGTGACCGGCCAGCAGCCAAAGGCCCTCAGGACAGGCAGGAAGGGAGAAAGGAGGGGCTGTAGGAGAGATCCAGGCCCGCAGCTTGGCCTTCCGATGCAAAGGCAGCATGTGCCAGACAGAAATCCACGGGTTTGCCGAGGAGTTTTGTGGGCAGCCACACATCTTTCTTCTAGAAAGATGACATCGGGGCTGAGGTCACGACACAGGCAGGCATTCCTAGATTGCATACATGGAAAGAAGTGGCAAGAGATAGCGCACTGACTCAGGTGCCCCAGGGCGGCTGTGGCAGGGAGGGGCGGGACCGAATGGGCAGTGTGACCCATCTCTGCCCTGCTCATGGGGTCGGGAGAAAATCCTCTAGGAGGAGCCTTCTCTGAGTGTCTCCCCTGCAGACTCTGGAGGAACTGCGGGCATGTGGCCATTCTGGGATTCTTATCGAAACAGGAAGTTATCACAAGGGGGAGGAAACAGGCCCCTGTCCCTCACCTCCCAGGAGACGTCGGCGTGGGCATCTCAGATGATCTGATCCTTCCTCGTGCCTCCCACCCCTTGGGGAGGCCCTTGTCCCCACAATAGATGGCCACAGGCCCTGGACTGGATCTGAAGCTTCAACTGCTCGCTCTCCTGATGGTTTGCACTATCTTGGCATCAACATCAGGAAATGCTGGTCACCTGGCCAGACCAGCAGGGGTGGACCAACATGTGTGTCCCCTCGGGGCAGCCGTCCATAAAGGGAGAGTCCTGCTAGGTATTGACAGGGAGGCTGGTGTGGCCTGTGATTGCCCAGGGATTTCTGGAGGCTGAAGGCAGAATTTCCCCAGCAGATTCTGCCACCCAGGCATTTTTATGGCCCAGGCTTGGGCTCTTGTCCCTCTTCAGCCACCACTGACTCCTGCACAGCCCAGGAGAGTCTCTCCTCCCTGAGCTCACCTGCCTCATTTGTGCAGTGGTAAATTACCACCAGCGCTCAGCAGAAGCAGCCGCCTATGGCAGGAAACTGCGGGAGACTCCTCCCAGGAAGAGGCAGTGCTCTGACATCTCTCCCACTCTGGGAGCTTTCTGAACCCCACTGGGCAGAGGGCCCAGCCTTTTGATTTTCTGTAACAGCGGTCACGTGCCCACGCTACCTCTAGAGGGCATTGCTCTGCTCAGACATGCTGAGGCAGAGAGCCCTAGCCACCGCCCACAGTAGGGGACTGTGGGGCCCTGCGTCACTCTGAGGGGTCCCTGGCATGGCACAGCACCCTCGGTGGCATGTTCTGCCCTGAGAAATTGTTGTTACTCTTCCTGGTAGCACTAGGCTGAGACCTCCTGCACCCCCTGTCTTGTCCCCCAAAGGAATACCCTAGAGAGGCCAGGCTGCACCGGCCGAAGTCCAGCACGGCCCTGCTCCCTGGGCCTCCCCAGGCCCCAGCACTGAAGAGCCCTCTGTCTGGGGTCCCTGAGGGTGGCTAGGCCTGAGCTCAGTGGCTCCACCGAGCTTCCAGAAGGATCCTTTTCCTGCAGACTCATAGGCCAACTCAGGCAGAGTCAGGTGCTGATCAGATGTGCACAGGGAATGGGCAGCTGGAGGAGCTGGTC
This sequence comes from Dinomys branickii, assembly GCA_004027595.1. Lineage (NCBI taxonomy): Eukaryota > Metazoa > Chordata > Mammalia > Rodentia > Dinomyidae > Dinomys > Dinomys branickii. Next base: position 63,928 of record PVLD010008666.1, read on the forward strand.
AGGAAATTCAAGTGAGGAGTGCTGAGGAGAGGCCTTGGTGGGGTTGTGGGCGTGAGGACGTGGGCAGATGAGCGAGGAGTCCGTGCTCAGGGTCTGGCGCAGGCCAGGGTGAACAGCGCTGCAATGGCAGGGACCCAATCTCACAGAGAGGTTCAGGGGCTCTGCTTGGCTGGACTGGACGTGGTCAGTGTGAGAGACTGGGGGGCTCAGGGAGACTCAGTTGGTAATGACCACGTGGGTCCAGAGGTCCCCAGCTAAGGCAGTGGGAAGTTGTTGGTGAAAGGGTCGAGGGGGGTGATTTCTGGCGCAGGAGGAGTGTGCGCCTCTATCTCCCTCCAAACACACTCAGGGCCACACCCTCGAGCTACATCGTGGTGAGGGCCGCGCCAGGCTGTACAGTCTCCCGGGACACAGCAGCTGCCTTGGTGGTGAGCACAGAGCTGGACCCATTTGTGGAGAAGGACATTCGTTAGTTTCTCTTTCAGTGTCCTACTTATGTGGGACTTTGGGCCTGACCAAGCCATACGATTGTTTGATTCCGGAGGAAGTCTAGCAAAAGCACTGGTGTAAAGGGAATGATAGCAGGACTGTGTCCCTGTGGAAAGCCGCTGGGACAGCACTAGGGGCCTTGCTGAGATACGCCCGAAGGAATGATGACAGGAGGGCTAGCTAAGCCTCATTCCCGGGATAACAAAGCTGTTATCCTGGCCAATCCTGTGAATTATTCTTCCCATCTGCCCTGTTGCCTTTTGCTTGTGTCCCAATGAAAGGCTAAGGAGGGTGGTAATCTGGGCTTCAGTCTGAGAGGCTGCAGCCCCTGGGTCCCATAACTTTCTCTCGTTTTTCTTTTCATCTGCAGGCACCTCGTTCTCGGGACCTGTCCCCGCAGACAGAAACTGATATACACCGACACCCACCTGCCTTTGGGGCAGCAACCGCAGGGGCCAGAGGCTTGGGAGCTGCTGGGGAGACACCCTGGGGATGTGTATTGTGTATGCAAGGGTGCCTCCTATGCTCTGCCAAGAGCTGCCTGCAGGGTGGCAAGGTTATTGTTTTGGGTGCCTGAGGGACTTGCCTCCAGCCTTGGTCTTTCTGTCAAAGAGAGGAAGGGTTTGCAGGGTCTCACCCTCTCCAAAACCTTCACCGCCCTGGGCGGGGCACCTGATCAGGACTGTCCCATGTGACCCCTCCTGGAGCACCAGCAACTTCCCACATGTAGCCCCAGGAGGTAGACTGCAGCGCAGCCTGGGTGCACAAACTGCAAAGCCACAAAACCATGCCCGTTTTCCCAGAGGCAGCTGGGAACACTAGGCCAGGGGCCTGTCCTGCCTAGTTATCCTCTGTGCTGGATGGGACAAGGTGGTCCCCAGCTGCCAGGCCTGTACCTTAGCCAGGGAGAACAGGAGTTGCATGTAACAGATGTCACTGCCAGGAGGTGAGGGGATCCTGTCCTGGGTGTTTCACCCAATCACCCTCAGGACTCGCAGCCCCGTGAAGGGCAGCAGTGCCTGGCCAGTGTCCACATTACTGTGGTCAGGAGAGCCCCAGCCCAGCCAAGGGGCCAGGACACAGAGCATGTGCCATGAGAAGAGGAGGGAAAGGGGACGCTGCACACTGCCTGGCCCTCACCTCCCGTGCCTGGCCAGGGCTTGCTCTCCCCTCCTGGTGGCCTCTCTCTCCATCGTCACAGCCGGCCACCTGCAGGGCCCTGCCTAGTCTCCGCCACAGTCCATGTGTCCTCCAGGACCCGCGCAGTGCCTGCTGAAGGAGGTCCTGGGAACCAGGGCCCAGAGCTGCTGTCTGAGGAGGAGGCGAGGAGGCCTCAGACTAGGACTCTGTGGGTCCCAGAGTGCAGGGAGGCCTGCGGAGGGAAAGGGGCGGGGGTCACAGCGCAGGCCAGGCTGGAGGTAGACAGGAAGTCAGGTGTGAGGACAGGAGACAGACGGGCACAGACAGCCGCCCTCTGGGTCTAAGTGCTGTCTGCAGTGTACTGCAGTGGGTGCTGGGGAGGAGGTGGGGTAGACAGGCACACGGCACATTTGGCAGTAAACATGGGGGGCTGTGGGGGGTGGAAGATGGAGCTCCCCGGGGGCTGCAGACAGAAGGCACCAGTGGACACCTGGTCCAGGGGAGAGGCGACCCCCGGAGAACCCGAGGTCAGAAGGGCTCTTGTGCCCCCAGGGCCCTAGCCAGAGCACTGTTACTTAAGTGTTCAGAGACTCAGGTGGGAGTCTCATTCCCTTGGTTTCTGTGTACCGCAGTCTCTGGTCTGTGCCATGGCCATCCTGGGCTCTGCTGGGTCCTCGTGTGGGCTCTGAGTCCTTCGCAGTCCAGGAATGCAGCAGCAGCTTTTCTTGGTCCCGCTCTACCTCCATGAGCCTGACTTGAGGTTTTGAAAGGGAAAACAGCCCCTACCCGACCCGTGAGAACTCTCCCTGCCTTCCCTGGCCACACCAGCTCTGCTCTCTGTCCCGTTGTGTGTCCCCTCGGCCCCCCGGACGACTGGGATCCCCGTCTGCTGGGCTGGGCTGTTTCCACCACCATCTCTCTCCTCTGCCCAGGATCTTTCCTGTTGCCGTGAAGTGCAGAGCCTGTCACAGCCCCAGCCCAGCCCCCACCCTACCGCCACCACTGCTCAGGCCTCCACTGCGGAGTCTTGCCGTCCGCTGGCCCTGGCTGGCCTGGACCCAGGAAGTAGGAACGGCGAAGACTGGTGAGAGCTGAAGAGCTCTCAGGCCCGGCTGGCTGGGCTCCAGGGGCATGGGCAGTGACCAGGCCCAGCCTCCACCCAACCGCGCTGGCTCTTGTATGCCTCAGTTTACCCTGCCCTGTTAGACCTCCGTGCCCTGGCTCTCCGAGCGCCATCCGCCCAGCTCCTCCCTGCGTTCCTGCTCTTCTCCGGCTCCCTGGGTGCCCTTCCCTGTGGAAAACACCTCAGGTCTGTTCAGGTATGTCAGAACCCCCACCATGCCGTGCAGGCTGACACAGCCAAGCGGCCCCCAGATGCCCGACCCGGGTCTCGCCCAACCCCTCCCCCAGCACGGGAAGCGGTGGTCCTGAGGGTGTTTTCGTCACTGAGTCAAGTACAGGTTCAAGGCCAGGGCGGGAGGAGCGGGGACCCTGCCCGGTGTGGGAGGTTTGTACCCTGAAGTGGGGCTGGCCAGGCCTCTCTGAGTTGTGCCTTCACTAGGCACTTGGCCTTCTGGACATTTTCTCTTTGCTCTATTCTGCATTTCCACAATTTTTAGTAAAGAGCAGGTACGCTCTCCCATCTTGCCCTCCTACTGAAGAGCTACATTTTAAAAGTTAAAATAAAACTTCTGATGTAATCCACTTCCCTGAAGAGACACCTCGGTTGTGGGAAGGTGGGCCGACTGGTGCGCCAGTGGGCACCGGGGGTTTATGTGGGACTCTGCTGCCCCCTGGTGTCAATCTGAGTTGCAGACCGGGCAGGAAGGACAGCTCAGGACGTACACCAAGCTGACAGCAAGATGTGGGCACTTGGGTTTCCTGCTGCGTCAGGAAGTTGTCAGCCTTTGCCGGCAGATGGTAGAACATGACGTAGCATCAGTGCCTTTGGGCTGCTGTAACAAATTACCATCAATGAGTGGCTCATAAATAACAGGCTGAGAAGTATAAGATCCTGGCAAGAGGTACAAGACCTTGTACCGCTGCCCATGTTCCTGAGCAGGTCTGTGTCTGGCCCACACTGACCCCGGCCTGCTGCAACAGGTCTGACTGCTAGTGAGGCCCTGCTTCCTGGTTCCCAGACAGCCATCTCAGGGTCCTCATATAGGGGAAGGGGTCCAGGCACCTTGCTAGGTCCTTTGTTTAAGGGCACTAATTCCATTCCTGAGGGCTCCACACTCCAGGACCTAAACACCTCCCCAAATCTCCACCTCCAAATACCATCGCGTGGGAGATTAGATTTCAGTGCAGGCGTTGGAGCGGCAGCAGGGATATGTACACAGTCAGTCGAAGTCTGTGGCCTGTAGAAAGTCCATGACCTGACCAAGAACTGACCACCACATCTCCAGCTCACTGCGCTGGCTCTGAACTCCCCAGCAGCAGGGGATACAGCACCACGCAGCCTACATTCCAGGCAGCGGAAATACCATGGCTTCTGGACCAAAGGCCAGCAGCTTCAGGAAAGGGCGCTGGAGCAGGACAACTAGGCAAGAGCAAAAGGCAGTTGCTGGTTACTTCCCCACACTCAAAATTCAACAGGTTCCCAGGAGAAAGACTCTGCTTTGAGGTGTCTGCCAACTTCAGTGGTATAAATACTCTGTCTGGCCAATTTCACGCTACAAATAGTTTGATAGCTGGCTGACGTTTTTCCCCCTCAGTACTAGGAACTGAACCCAAGACCTTTGCACTAAGGCTACAACCCCATTTGTTTTTTTAAGACAGGGTTTTGGTAAGCTGCTAACTTGCTCAAGCTGGGCTTGAACTTGTGACACTCCTGCCTCAGAGCTCTGGGATTACAGGTGTATGCTATCACACCCAGCAAGCTGACTTATTTTTTAAGATTTAACAATTGCCTTTGTGAGCCAGGATGAGCTGGTTCCAGTGCATCGCTGGCTCTGGTCTCCCTGCGGGGTAGATGTGGGTGAGGTAGGGCAGCAGGTAGCAGGACCCCAGACGAAAGGGCTGCTGGGCCTTGCTCCAGAGACAGAGAGGTGACAAGAATTGACTCATCGTGGGAACATGAGGGCCGGCCCAAATACTGCCTCATCCAGGATGAAAATAGGACCAGCCAGAGGCCGGGCGTGGTGGCACACGCCTGTAATCCCAACACTTAGGAGGCTGAGGCAGGAGGATCGTTGACCGTTCAAGGCCCTCCTGGGCTACAAAGTGAGCTCAAGGCCAGCCTGAACTGCATAGCGAGACCCCCGTCTCGAGACCACCTGGTGCAAGAGGGAGCGGGAGTGAGTGGGGTTGGGGATAGGGACACAGGGTCGGAAAGCTTCCTACCATCTCTCAAGCTCTTCTCCTCCACACCTCCCCCTAGTGGTCACATCAGAAACTGCGCCAGCATCCTCAATTCCCTGAATCCTCAACAGTGAACTTCCCTCATCCCCACAAGGCATTCACTGCACTGGGCTGGGGACAGGTGCAGACAGGGAAAGAAGGGAGTTATTTCTTTGGACATGTGAAGATTCTTCAGTAAGAGGAATACATTTTTGAGCTAGTGGCAGATAAATCTTCCACCTCCTATTCAAATAGTTGGCCTGTTGCTTTCTTATAACCTCAAGGGAGGTGATAGAGACCATTACAAAGCAGCTCTCAGCAGGATTTCAAATTAATCAATTTTTTTTATGTTTACTGGTGAGTCTGTCCCAGGCCTAGGCCCTTTGTCTGGAGATGGACAGTGGATTTGTAGTAGACTCCAACCTCAATTAACTAAAAAGAGACTGCAGCTACACGCTCCACACTCCTGCAATAAATTTCAACCCAGAGCTAAGGTAGCTCTCCTGATTGGCATAATGTACTACTTGGGAAAGTCTTTGAATTGACTTCCAAGGCCTTGCTCAATGCCTGTGTTTTCCTCAGGGTCCCCCTCCCTTTTTTTGAAAAACCGGGTAAATAAACATGGGCTGCCCAGAGAGGTTATTTGTCTCAGCCCCCAGAGAATCTCAAATTCCCCTAGAGAGTATTGACCCTCCTGGAGCCCTAACATCATACCACTAGACGCTTTTATTTAAGCCTTCACCATCCACTCATTTGGGAGACTGTAGGCCTGATCAGTCCATGAGAGGCAGGAATGGCTCAAGTTGGAAAAAAGAAAGGGGTCACAGGATGCTGGTGTCTGATTTCAGGACACAAAGCCTGAGTCTCCTGAGGCTCCTAGAGGATACTGCTCCCTAGCATGATGACAGAGAAAGGCTCACTCTGCCCCTAGAGCTGAGACTAGAGGAGACACAAGGCAGGGTGCAGAGGGCCAGGGCCACCTGGGCTGAAGGAGGGCCAGGCTGCAGGTGGAATACACTCAGCGGTGTTCCAGCCACCACCACATCCGGGCTACGTGGCCGTGCTATTGGTGGGTCCCAGCTGACTCTCCTCTCTGAGAGGGGCCTGTCCTGGGTCAGTATTGACAATCAGCGGTGGGCCGCATTGGAGCTGGCAGCGTAAGGGCACTCCAGACTCAGGCAAACATGGGTGAAGGTTTAGAGGTGTGGTGAAACCGGTGTGGTTTACCTAGGTTGGCTACAGCATCAGTGAGATTGGTAGCTATGGAGGAAATACGAGCAACGGGTGGAGATAGAGCCATGTGCTATCTAAGATGAGGACACACAGACAAGGTGCCCAGGACCCCGAGGACTGAGGAATTGAGTTTGAGACTGACGTGGTCAAGTTTGCAAAACTCAGTCTGGTTCCTCAATAGATTAGGTTGCCAAGATGCATGTGCCAGGGTCAGTTTGGCGGCAGGGAGGCCTTCTGGGGACTGCTGAATCTTCAGGCAAGAGAAGTGAGGCTAGTGGCAAGGAGGAGACTTCTCGAAGGAGTGGAATGGCTGGGTCTGGCGGCCTCTTTATTGCTGAATCCCCGGCCCAAGAAGGGGTTGGGGATGCTGCTGCAGTTTCTGAAATAACCACTAGGGGGAGTGTACCACAGCATTCAAGTGCTCAAGGTGGCAGGCTGAGAACTGTACCCGGTACGCGGTGGGTAAGAGAGCTCTGGCCGCGATGTTAGGCAGAGCAGTGTGAGAATCGGCTCACTTGGACAGCGTCCTCGGCGCAGCCCGGCGCACACACAGCTCATTTGGAGTGGTCACGGAGACCTGAGCCAAATTTGAAACGCAAGCCACAGTGCGATCGTTCAGAGTCTGGTTTATTTTCACACGTGCCTAGAAAGCTGTCCAAAACCTGAGGAACGCGGGAGCGTGCCTCCCACCCGCCACCTCCGTCAGAGTGTTCAGAGTTTTCCAGCCGGAGCGAGACATGACGCCTCCATTACTAAAATAAATACCCTTCACGTTGCAGAAAGTAATAAATAAATATATAAATACATACATACATAAATAAATCGCCTCGGTGGTACAAAAATGAGAACCTGCTCCCTCACAAGGTCAAAGGGAGGCTGTGCATTTCAAAAATCACATCACTAATGATTTGCCTGACACCACAGGAGGAAATGAAAGCCTTTCTGGTCTGGAGTTGTGTGAGAGATGTCCAGAATCTTCAGGTGCCCTGCTAGTTGCTACATGTCCAGTCCACAGGAGAAAACACGGCCACAAACCCACATTTCAGAGGGAGTGTGGCGTTGCTCTGCACGGCCTTTGGCCCTTCACACGTGATCCTGCTGAGATAGTACCGCAGTTTCTTCCGGAAGTCATTCCAGTCCCCGATGCTGATGGCTTTTTTCTGTGAAAGAGCCAGGAAGGTGGTGTTAGAGGCACCACTCACCAGCTGTGTGGACTTGGGCTGAGGGTCAGGGCATGGCTGAGCCCCACCCACAGGGGCACTGGAGAGAGGGACAGCTTACCTTGGTTGGGACACGGGGCTCAGGCACATACTCCTTAAGAGACTGTAGGAAGAGAACAGAGGAGAGGGTCGGAAGCTGAAAAGGCCCTGCCATTCCCCCCGCAGAGGCCAGGCAGAGCCAACAGCAACCCCCCAGCCCCTCGACAATTTCATATACCTCAAGATTTTTCTTCATCTTATCCGTTGCATTTGAGAATGTCTTCACAGATTTCAGGAATTCACACAGGTTTTTCCTCCAAAGGCTGTCATTCTAAGGGGACCGGGAATACATAAGGCTGGAAGTTAGGGAGCATCCTCTCCTTGGCCAGGCTGCGCTCAGCGCCCCAGTGCTCTGAGGCTGCTGTTGGGAGCATCTCCGAACAGCCTCCCCTTGGTATATTCTCCTTGCCACACGCAGGTCCCTGAGCTCCCCCAGAGGGTACAAGCCTGGAAGTGAGTGCACACCCCAGGCAGGGCCTGCTCCTCCAAAGGCCCAAGCCCTGGATCCATGTGAGCTCATAAGGGACCGGGATAGATCTGTCTGCACTTGGGGACAAAACATCTCCCCAAAGACACCCTAGGAATGGCAGAGGTTTGGCCAAAAATGTACTTGTTTATAAGGAGCCAGCAGGGTTAAAACTTTGACTGAATTAAGTCAGGGTTCCTAGATAGCAAGAAGAAAACCACACAGACTCCAGCTCCGAGATGGGTGGCACCTGTGAACCGTGACTGCTCCCAAGAGGGCCCTAAACTCAGGGAATACTTTGACTTCATGCTCAATTCAGGATGTACCAAGTAAACATCAATAAGACAACTGCCGCAGCTAACTGGGCCTGAATAAGAACTGCAAATAATCATGCCCAGCGCTGGGGAGGATGGAGAGCATACACTTGGGTTTTTTAAGAAGGGAAGAAGCAGGCAGAGTCTGCACAGAAAGGGGGTGCCCTACTAAAAACCAAGATTAAAGCCCTGGGTGATATTTAGCTAAATCCACTTTTTCACTTTATAATCTAAAACAATAGCCTCCGCTGTTGCAGTCAAGGCTGGGGTCCTGAACACCTAAACTAAACTCCTGTTAAGGGCCAGATATTTTGTAGCATTCAATCTTTATCATACCACCGAGTCAGGGCACTAGTCTGAGAAACTTAGGAGGTGGAACGACAGGGCTGAGTTCACCAGGCAGGAGTGGGATTGAGACCTAGCTGCGTCCAAGCATGAGGCCGAGTACTTACACACAGTTGTACTTTGTCTTCTATGTCAAGCGTGTCGTCCTGTGAGGAGAGAGGGAGAGAGCCATGAGGTCTGTTGGCTGAGACACCTGCCTGAGCCCCACTGCTCCAGGCCAGCCTTATCCCGAGCGCTCACCTGGTCTGAGGAAGACCCTAACTCTTGGTAAAGTTCCATGATGGTCCCATTGCAGAGCAGTGTGGTCTTGTGCTGTGTGGTGGTGGGAGCCTGGAGCCCAGGGCGGAACAGGAGCAGGATGAGGAGCAGGGTAGGGAAGCTGCTCACACCCGGGATGGCAGGACGCATCTTGTCTTGTCTGGGTCCTCTGTGGGGTTCTGAAGAGTCCACAGCAGCCACCCGCCTTATATTGTGCAGGGCAGTTTGCCCACAACCGAGGGCGACGGGGTACGGAGGGCGGGTATCGGAAGGATCTTTATCGCACATGGAACCTCCATAGAAAACCACAGACTTATTCATCACTTTCTAGTATTCAAGATCAGCAAAATGGGAAAAAAAGATTACTTCACAGGTATCCCCACTTCTCGTCAAGGGGAATACAGAGGGCCAGAATGGAGACAGGCGGGAAGACCCTCTGACCAGGGGAGGCTCGTGGGTTCTGAGCTGGCCCAGGCCTCCTGCCCAGCGAGACCTCATCCTGCCACCCCTGGACAAGCCTGGCCTTCACTGCCCAGTCTGCCTGGTGCTGTCTGGTTTGGTCAGGGCCTCTGGAAGAGACCAGAGTTTGTCCGGTGGCCTGTCACACAGCCACCCATCCGCATGTGGGCTCGCACACTGAGAAGTGCATCCCGGGGCCGATGACCGGCACTCAAGCCCTGGTGGTCTCCCCTTGGGCTCTAGGCAGCCTCTTTCCGATGCTGTTGCCCCAGTGGGTGGCAGGTGGAGCCCAGGCACGACAGGCCCATCCTTCATTAGTCCAATAGCACAGCCTGGCTGTGTCCTGTGTCCTGGAGGCTCAGCCCCTGCTGGGGACCTGGCCGCCAGCCCCTGGCTGCACCTTGGTAGCACAGAGAGCTGGGCTCAAGGACCGGAGTACAGGTAGGCCTTGAGGGTTCTGTCACTGGCAGCCAGGGGAGGCGGCTGGCCTGGGGGGATCAGGAGGTGGAATTGGCAAGATCTGAGGGGCGAGAGCACGGAAGAGAGGAATGTGGGGCAGCTCTCTGGCTTCGGGATGGGCCTGAAGATGCTGAGACTTGGAGAGAAGCAGGCGGCACTGCAGGGGTCTGAACCTGGGTCTGTCCAGGAGCATGGATCCAGTACAGGTCTGGGTCTGGTGGGGCGGTGGTGGCAGGGTTTGCAAAGGTGGGACGAGAACAGGAACACACCACATGGAAATCCACAGAGGACCTGAGAAACCACAGCCCAAGAGGAAGTGGGAGAGCCTGGAGGGTGGCAGCCGAAGGCACGGCCCTGAAGAAAGGGGCTGTGCTCTGCCCGTGCATGTGTCAGGCAGGCGCTGGCACAGGCAGAGGAGTGTGGGGTTCTGGTGAACGGGTGAGGGGCATGGGGCATGGAGAAGCTGCAGTGCTGCGATGTGACCCCTGTGGGAAGATGGAGGACGGCAGGCTGCTCAGGCAGGGGAATTTGTAGCTCTAGGCTACAGGGGAGGCAGTGAACACTGTGGCCCAGAGTGATGCCATGAGGATAGATCCTGTGACGGGCTCAGCCAGGACAAGACCCACCCCACGAGGCCCCTGGGTCTGGACCAGAGAATCCTCCCCAGCCACGGGGAGCCTCAGAGGGAAGCACTGGAGCCTCAGAACCAATGCGGGTGCCCTAGAGACACGGTCCATTGAACAAGGTTTTATTAAAGTTTGGAGTAAAGCTGGTAGTGGAGGCTTACTGTGTCAGGCACCTTGCACATAGCAGACATGGTCCCTCCTTTCAAAATCTGTCCTGAGCTGGGTGTGGTGGCATATACCGCAGTCCCAGAGGCAGAAGGACAGCCAAGTGTTCAAGGTCAGCCTGGGCTACACAGTGGGTTCAAAGCCAGCATGCACTACACAGCGAGACCCTGTCTCCAGAACAAAACAAAACAAACTTCCTGGGGTCTCTTGGGGGAGTGTGGTGGCAGAATCCGGCAGTGATGTGATTGCAGAGTGAGTGGGGGTGAGAGGGAGCGCGGTGTCCCCGAAGATTCCTCCGGAAGGGAAGGAGAGGCGGACAGCCTGAGCAGTCACAGGGTCAGAAAGGGATGTTGGTGGACGGGCCTCAGTCTGTCTGCTGGATACGCAGCAGCAGGGTGCCGATGGCCGGATGGCGGCCCTGCACAAGTGTCCCTGATGGGAGCATGCACAGGGTGCTGCCCGTCCCTCTGCACAGAGACGGGGAGAGCAGCCTGGGGCCGGGCCTCTGCGGGGATGTGCAGCAGCCTGGCCCCACAGGTGGGGGGAGGAGGGGGATGCATCTGTGTTTCTTACAAGCCAGGGGGAAAGGTCAGCCCTGAGGGCTGGGAGGGGCTCTGAGGCCTGAGGGGGGCCTCCAGGCTGGTGGCTTGAGCTGACTGCCTGAGGTGGCCTTAGGGTTAGGCAGCCTAATGTCAGAGGAGGGGGGAGGACCCAGGTGTCCCCAGGCAAGAGGAATAGAAGGGCTCACGGAGGATCCGTGGCCAGGTCCCGGACGGTGGCAGGAGGCCGCCCAGGGTGAGGAGGGAGCAGGGGCAAGAGCAGAAGGCAGGAGGTGGTGCAGTGCCCCCACCGTGCCCTTTGGGCTCCACCAAACACTTGCTGCTGCCTAAAGAGCCAGGCAAATGGAAAGTCTCATTCCAAAGAGCACATACAGTTAAGAGGGGGCTTCAACCGCCCTGGCTGAGGCCAGCTGGGCACCTGCACTCCTCTGGGCACCGCCCCCAAGAATCTCTTTTGAGGTCTCTGGGCTCTCTGGGGGCCACTCAGGGTGAAATCACAAGAACCCACTTCTCTTCCTTATGGGCTCCAGTCCTGCCCGGACTCCAGCAGAAGCCCAGCCCTGGAAGGCGGTGACTACCCAAGCCCTGGCATCAGCCCTGCCCAGGGAGGGCAAACCACCTCTGCAGCTGATAGCTATCAGGAGGAGTGGCGAGCTGCTCGTGCGTACTCCTGTCCCGGGTGGAGGGAAGCCCTGCTGACAAGACAGCCAGCCCAGAGATGCTGCCTGGGGTCTGCAGGACAGATGCCTGGGAAGCTCCAGGACTTCTGGTTCTCTTCTGACAGATCCCACTGGGCCTGGCTGGGTCCTTGTGGCGTGGGGCTCAAGGTCACAAGTTGTGTAGACATGGAGCCTGGTCCAATCAGAGGCTTACTTCTGCTTCTCCTCACCACCCACCCCACAGGCCTGTCGGAGTTTTTGGGCTGCCAGCCACTGGCAGGGACGCAGGCCTCAGTCACCATGACAAGCTGCCCCATTACCCTCTTCATGGCATCACATGTCAGATATCGTCTGCCCATGACCTCAGTGGTGCTTCCGCTGGTTGCCCTGACCACACTGCCTTGTTCTGGTGCTACAGGAGGTAGTTTGGAGTATGCTGACTCAGCATATCAGGTGCAATTAGGTGCCTCACACTCACCTGATTCATACTATTTTTTTTTTTTTTTTTGTCTTTTTCAGACAAGGTCTCACTTTGCGGTTCAGGCTGGCCTTAAGCTTAACTTTGTAGCCCCGGCTGGCCTCAAACTCACAACGATCCTCGTGCCTCAGCCTCCCGAGTGCTGGGATTACAGATGTGAGCCCGGCACCCTCACCTGAGCAAAGAGCTCAGAGGATGGTCTCCAAGAGGGCCCAGGCAGAGAGACCAGTCTCCTGTCCTGGAGTCCTTCCCCGCCACCGGGGCCTTCAGCTGTGCACCCCCAGCTCTCCATCTGTGATGCAGGGCACGGCCTCCTCACAGCCTCTCTGGGCCCAGTATACCTCCTCCTCCACCCTGTGCAACAGTACAGGTGGGGAGTCGCTGTTTGGAAGGACATACGCTGTGGGGAAGGGCAGGGATAGCGCACCCTAACCCCAGGCCGGTGGGTCCTTGGTTTGGGTTTTCCTCTTCCCTTGCAGGAAAATGGAATCCAGAAAGAGTGGTGGGTGCCGGTGGGGAAGCTCAGCGCTGAGCGCCCACTGTCTCCCTGCTGCTCACTGCCATCTCGCCCCAGCAGTGGGACAGCTGACCCAGCCCGGACTGTTGGAGACAAGAAGGGAGCGCTCGGACCCAAGGAGTGACCTAGAGCAAGGTGTGTCGCAGAGGACGTGCCCCACAGAGCTGGTTTGATGCTGCGGGGACAGCTGTCCACGCCTGCTCTCCACTGCCCCAGAGTCCGGGGAGCTGGGTGGCCCTGTCATTCCTACGGTTGCTAATACACGTACGGGCACCTGGTCTTGCCCACCTGGAATACAAAGATGTGGGAGAGGTGTTCTTACTGCAGTTCCCATATTTATCTCCGACAAAACCAAGAGCCTAGGAGGTAGAGCGCCTCCACATGCCCCATCCTCAAAGCTGCCCCCACCCCAGATCATGGCTGGGCCTTAAATGTCAGTCACCCTGCATCCCAGTCCTCGGGAAACACTCTTCTAAGTGGGTGAGGCCTCACGGGGATTGTCGCTCGTCAGCTGTATGATGATGTCGCCAGGGTCTCACGCCAAGAGGGACAGCTAGGGTGAGTGTCAGAGGGTCCGAGCTACCCAGGGGTGGATGCCGGAACCAGAATCCAGCCGAGCTCAGGTGCAAACAGGTCCAGGTGAGTGTAGAGCCAGGCCACCCCGCCCCTCTGCTCACTTCGTTCCAGCGGACAGTCAGCTCTTATCTTCTCCAAGAGATAAGGAGAAACTCTATACAAACATCTTTTCAGGCTTTACCCGTAAGTTACAGAAAATGATGAATGAGTTCATGGGTTTGCTGCGAAGGTTTCGTATCACAAGAAGATATCAGCACATCTGGGACTTCACCCCATAATCCCCATCTGCCCGCTCCCGGCACCAGGCCTGTAGGACAGGATGTGGGTTAGACCCCTCGAGACTCCCACATGGCCGGGGAGGACCATGCCTTCCCAGCAGCACACAGACCCTTGTTTGCCGCTCCTTATCTTGCTCCCCTCTGCTCTACATTTCGGTGCCTCAGGCCTGCTATGACTTACATCAAATGCTTGAAAAGAAGACCTGCACCTAAACATGTCTTCAGAGTAGCTGGGTAGCTGCAAGGGGTGGGGAACGGTAATGCTGGAGATCAGGAGGAGGTGGGAGGAGAAGAAAGGGCCTCTGGCATCAAGGCAATGGGACAAAGCCAAAAGGGTCACAGAGGGCGCCCCAATGGGGGCGTGTGCCCCGCAGCTGCTCTGCTGAGGGCCCCGCTCAGGGCACCTCATAGACTGGACCCACCCCCACCCATAGCACGACGACAGGGTGGAGCCGGGCGGTCCACTGTGAGCATATGTGCTTTCCCACCTCTAACCATGGCAGTTTGTATAAACCCATGTATGTTATAGTATAATCTGAGGCAGCTATATCTCTTCCCAAGGCGAAAGTCCAAGGATTTAGATAAACGCAGGAGTACAGTTATTATCACAGGGAAGATAACTGGGTGGTAGGGCAACGGAGATGAGGGAGGAGAAAAATTGAATGATCAAACGGGCCATCATCTGTGTAACTGAGTAACAAAGGTGAAGGTAACATTATGTAGGACAGCATCCAGAGCTAATTCCCTTCTATGTTCTCTATAATTCTGTATTTCCTCAATCATTTTTGTATTAACAGAAGTGAAGATAACTTTATATTATAACAGCATCCAGTGCAAATTCCCTACTATCTTATCTATAATTTGGTATTTCCTTTAATGTTTTTGTGTTAACTAATGTGAAGATAACATTATGTAATACAACATCCAGTGCTAATTCCCTACTATATTCTGTATAACTTTGTATTTTCTGTATTGTTTATGGCTTTTCTGGTTCATATGTCTCCATTCTTTTGTCTTTAAAATAAAATTTAAAAAAAATAATAAAAAACAGAGTAGCTGGGCCAAGCTGAGCGTGGGGTGGGGAGCCCCATCTCAGCCCCAAGCCAGCAGCACACACGGGTTCATGCTCTTTCCCTGCAGGCAAGTGGAATCTAAGGACTGCAGGTGCTCCGCCATCCTCACAGGGAGAGCTCGGCCCGAGGGCTTGCTGACAGCCACTGCCACTGTGTCGTTAGTCATTGGCTTGGGAGTGTGTGTGCTTGATCAAGTACACAACACCCACACTCCAGGCAAGCTCTTAAACTATCCGAGGTGCCCACTGCCCCAGTCTGAACATGTCACTGCCATGTGCCCTTCAACTCTCCACACCTGGCCCACCCTTCCAGTACCAGCCAAGGAAGGCGCACAGCTGCCCATTCCTAGAGATTGTTAAACTCCTCGAGGAAGTTGAATATCTTCCTGAAAACCCTGGATTATTTCCCAAAGTCCTGCTGAGCTGCTGACCAACTGCCCCAGGCCTTTGTCTAGGCCTTTGCACTGGTGGCCAAGAGCTGAGCTGCCAGTCCTCCTCCCCGATATCCCAGGAGCGGACGCGCTCACTGTTGAGGGCATCAGCTGGGGGCCCTCTGGCTCTAGCTCAGTCTCGGAGCTCCTGTCAGTCTTGTCTGTTTATTTATCACGCACTGTAGGGAACCTAGTCTTGCTAGTTTGTTCCCTGACCCCTGCCTGGGGGTGAGCGAGGATGAAAGCCAAACAGATGCAGAGTTAGTTCAGCATGTGAGCGGCCGGGGCCTCACCTGGTGGGCAGAGAGCCCCGAGCCCCTGCCTCAGCTCGCCCTCATCCACTCAGACACGGTACAAGCAGTTAGAGTAGCAGGAGGGTCATCTGCCTCCTATGGGTACATGCCCAGCGAAACGGTCAGGTCTCAGCTGTGTTCGCGTTTCCCTGGAACCCACAACGTGCCCACGCACCTGCACACTGCCTTGCTCCTTTATGTTCACAGAGGTCAGTTAGGCCTTCCTCTTCCTTCCTGGTCTCCCACAATTCACCCTATTGTGGTAATATTTATTTTGTTAATAAAGCTCTCGGGGAGCCCCTGAGCTCTTTTGTAAGAGTACGAAGACATTTTCCTTTGCATCTCAGATTTCCAAGGATTCCTTCTCCTCCAGGAAAAATAAACACTTGGTAGAGTCACTTTCTCCCCAGTGTTCCATTTCCAAAAGCTGTTTCCATTTGACCTGGGCCTGGGTCATAACTTTTCTTCTTCTGCAGACTCTGGCTTTGCGTATTCCCTGTGTTTCCCGTCCTGTCCCTGAGGGGCTCACTCTGCGCAACTCCTAGCTCGTCACCGCATCAGCCCCACCCCCACTCGTTCCCCTCCGCTCTGCCCACATCAGCCTCTGTGTGCTCCTCCACTCCACCTGCTTTTCAGGGTTCCCACCGGCATCCCCACTACGGTCCAGGCCCGGCCACCTGGATTTCCACCACAGCCCTATCCAAGCGACCCTTCTGGACATCTCACCCATGCTGTTGTGTGTATCAGTCAGTGCTTACTAGAGAAACAGATTTAATGGAAGATGTACAAATATGTAAGAGTGTACAAGATTGGCTTACAGTGGCCGCCCAGAGTCAGGTGTAGAAGAGCACGGAAGGGCTGTCTGTGAGCTGGAGATCTGAAGGGGCCAGTTGAAAGTCTGGAGCTCACTATGGTGTCCTGTACAGGTCTAGGTCAGGAGGATGAAAGGTCTGCAATGGAAGGCCGAAGGGTCTGTGCTGGGGGCTGAAGAGTCTGCACACTGGAAGCCGGGAGATGATGTCCATGATGAAAGTGAAGGCTGAAGCTCCTCCAGTGAGACAGAAGCGGCCTTCCTTCTTTGTTCCCCCTTTCCACCATTCAGGTGACGAGGCTACACAGGGTAGGTATTCTGTCTTCCATTAATTCTCTCCACAACACCTAGAACTATGCTGATCCAATTTATTTGGGCATTTCTTATTCAAGTTGACACAACCAGTTAACAGTTGTAGTCCACACCTTGTCAACCTGACAAACAGACACATTTCTTTAAACTATAATCTCTTGATACAAAAACAAGCTCATAATTATGCCTAACATGTTTTAACTCTCCTGCATACAGATGGAAATGCACTAATTCCCTCCCCAGAATAGAAAACAAATTTTCTTTGGGTGATGTTCACTCCAAACATTTCATAAGTTAACACATTATAACATAAATTTAACAATATTTAAGAAGCAATATTAATTCTATCAACATTATATTACATAGGAAGCATATCAGGAAAAATAGTACAATTACAACCTTCTTTCCTGTAGTGGATCATGGGGCTGTGGCTCATATTTAGAACTACCTTCGTCTACTACCCATTCTGTATTCCCTTGGCCTTCAGCAAGCACCTCAGCAGGTCCTGGTTCTTTCCCTGCTGGGGGTACCTTTATTTCTAAAGGTTCTGGACCACTTGTCATCCTACCTGGATGGGGTGTTGTAGTTTCCCACTGGGTTTAATTATAGGACATGGTGATACTAAGAGACCTAAGGGGTCTCCTGAACTTCAAGTATATTCTTCTTTTCCTCCATTGTGGAGTAGTAATCCCATTTCCCCTTGATAGTCTGGTCAAGACCAACTCTTTAACTCCCTCTTTAGCTTGTTTACTCACAGACATAAGGAGACTGAACTAGCCAGGGGGAAGTTTTAGCTTCTAGTTCAGTGGGATCACTGCTGTACTTCTAAGCCAGCAGAACATAAGGTCATGGGAGCAGGAAGCAAAACTTTTGCTAGTGGATAACTAGGAATAATGATAAAAGATACCATTCCCACTTCCACCTCTTGATTCCCAAACCTATAAATCCTGGCTATGGGAGACACAATACCACACAGTAGATGCTGGCTCAAAGCATACACAGCCTTTTGAAGAGCTTTTCTCCACCCTTACAAGTTATTAGCACTGAGCTGGTGCTGTAGCTGTGTCTTCAAAAGACCATTCCACCTTTCTATCAATCCAGCAGCTTCTAGATGGTGAAAAATATGGTGAAACCAATGAATTCCATGAGCATGAGCCCATTGCCTCACTTCTTTGGCTGTGAAACGTGTTCCTTGGTGTTATGATCTGTGTCTGCACGTCCCCCCAAATCCTCATGCGGTTCTGGGGAGGGCTTCTAGATTTTTGATTGATTCATAGTCCAATGCTGGGATTATGGGTGGGAGTGCTGCAACTGCGCCCAGGGTGGTAGTTTGCATACCACGTAAGGGAGGGAAAGAGGCTGCTGGCCCCTGCTGCCCCTGCTTTTTGCTCTTGTTGCTTTTGCTGTCTTCCATCGCCATGAACCGTCGCCCTCTGCCATGTGCCACTTTGCCTGGGAGCCAGCCAAGTACGGACTGAAACCTCCACAAACTGTGAGCTAAATAAACTGCTCCTACTTCCGGGAAGATGGTGACCGGGTAGGCAGCAGAGAGAGAACCTCCCAGAGGATTACCACCCAAACAATGAAATATAGCAATATGAAGACAGAAATGAGGACTTCTGGGAAGAAGACAACCAGCCGAGAGAGCGAGTGCGGAGGGAAGAACGGCTTCAGCTCCTGAACCCGACAGAGAACGTGCTACTGGGACAAACTGCGCCAAACCGGGCAGCGCTCCGGGATCCCGCTCAGAACCCCACCCCCGCAGCTAGTGCTGCTCGAACTGGAGCAACAGCGACCGGCCGGCGGGATTTCTGAGTCGGGGAAAATCTCCATCCAGGGAAAAACATCTGAACGGCACTCCTGTCTGCACGATCACAGGGTGAGTTAAGTGCGTGCTCTAACCGGTTTTTCCTGAATCGGGAAGAAGCTCAGCCCAGCAAGAGACATCAAAGCAGCTTTAAGGACTGC